>KI628572.1:0-13662 GCA_000503235.1 Sclerotinia borealis F-4128 | reverse complement strand
CCCCCACCAAGCCAAAATTGCCTCTTCTGACACCACATCCCTCTCATACAATTTCTGACACAAACTCGCCATCACCGCCGCCCCATTCTGTTTCCCCACCAATCCCTTCTGCAAACAAATCAGAAATTCTTTCATACCCGCCTCTTCCTTTTCAATGCCAATGGCAACTTCTTCCAAGAATTTTTGCGCCCCGGCTACATTTATTGCTTGAACGGTTGCTTCACTTGCATTTTTAGTTCCGGAGGTCACTAATTCCGCAATGAATTTCGTAAATGCGGCTCCGATGGCTCGACGGATTTGATAATCGTCAGCGTCGTTGCTGAGTCGGAGACCCATAAACTCTAATTTTGCGCTGTCGAAATCACCGTTTTCTCTGAGAGTATCTAAGAGCCCCTGAACAGCATCGTGGTGGAAAGTTTCCGAGAAACCTTGGCCATGTTCATCATCAGAGATGGAACCTGCGAAACTGGAGTGACGGGACCGAGTATCGATTTCGCCGGCAGATACTTCAGATGAGATGGTCGAGATAGATTCGCTGGAGATGTTGAGATGTTGGGTTGAGTATATGAGACTAGAATGAAAGGCGCTGGATTCTTCATCTTCGAATTCTTCATCATCGATAAATTCATACCCTTCTCCGCCATCTCCGACAACTTTTGGATCAGTGGGTGTAGGCACTGATGTATCATCGTCATCCGTTATTTTCTGTCCCCGTGTAATACGTGATCCATTGATAATTTCCTTCCCATCAGCTATGCGAACACCGAATGAAAGAAGCGATCCTTCATTAATCTTGCATTTTTGTCCAACCAAAACATTGTTGGCAATAATTGCCATATTCACAGACGATCCATCGCCAATGACTACATCATCCCATATGTAGGCATTCTGAATCGTGACATTCTTCCCAATTCGACATCCCCTACCAATAGTACTATTGACAATCGTAGAGCCATCTCCTACACTCGTACCTGCCCCCAGAACTGTCCTCTTACCAATCTTGCATGTTCGAGCTAGTATAACACCATTTTCTTTGCAATATCCACCTCGTTGGAATTTGTATGTTTGTCCTGCGACTAAATTGCTGTCTGGAACAATAGGATATGTCCATCTCCCTAGGACATCCTTGGTTATAGCTTCATACGCTTGTAGATTGGATGCTCTAGCTGCATAATGATCCGTTACAATTTCCGTATGAATGGTCTTTCCATTCAACTCATAATCTTTCAACACTCCATGTAGAAAGTGCCTCCTAGGTACCTCGTAATCGAAAGATTCCGCCCATAATGCTAACACATCCGGTGTACAAATATCAATACCACAGTCGATAAAATCCGTTCGAATCTCTATTTCGGAATTTTCTGAAAGTAAATCCGGATCGAGGCTGAGATATTTATTCGATTGAAGGGGATTCATCTCCTCGTAATGAAGACATCGATTCTTAGTAGGATCCAAGACAAATACAGGTGTAATACCATTCGACTTTGTTCGATGATCTCCCAATCCACCCGACCTCAAAACCATGGTCATAATAGCATTTTTATTCGCATATCTCCTCGCTCTATGTGCAGCCAACGCAGCACCAATCGGTAGATTCGAGACCAAATCCCCATGAACCAGGAGGAAATCCCCAGTAATCCAATTCCGCGAATCCAAATCTCGCATCGCATCACCCACCGAATGAGCCGTAGTTTTGATAATGATGAGTTTGCTAAAAGGTGACGAGGGCGAGTTCTGTGGATCCCATTTGGAGTTTTGGAGGTATTGTTCGACCTTTTCGGTGTGTGCTCCGGAATATATGTAGATGTCTGCGACGCCCGACATGGCGAGAAATTCGAGAGTGTATTCGATGAGAGGAGTGTTCGCTAGAGGTAATAGACATCTCGGAGTATCCAGTGTAAAGGGATTAAACCTCGTCTCGAACGAATCCGCAAGCACAACAGCCTGCAATGTCTCCTCCCTCTCATCTTCTTTCTTTCCCCCTCCACCTGCAGAAGAACCCTTTTTGCCTTTAGCCCCTCCTTGCGCTCCCTTACCCCCGACCCCTCCAGCATTTTTGGTGGGTTTTGAGGGATGTGATTGTGCCATATTCGTTTGCTTGTCTGCTTCTTTTTCGGAAATTGAAAGTCTCTCTTTCGATGCGGCGGTATAGTACTTCGAATATTACAGTTCGTAGCGCGATGAATACCTGATAATAAATCGATCCCCTTTATCAAATTATCTTTTCAATTCAACAATCAATTGTGTGTAATTAGATTGGAAGATATATGGAAGTGTTAAATAATTTGATCATTGACTCATCATAGTAGTATTTGTTTATTTTTGGTTGTTCTAGTGGGGGGGTTGCAGTCGGCCGTAACCCTTGCCATTTTCCCGCATTTCAGCCTCGCCTCGCCTCGCCTCATTCTGTTCCGTCTTTGCGGCTCACTGCATATATACAAGTGAGTCTTTATGAATCTAGACCTTCAAATAGGCTGACGATCTAATTTCTCATGTATATATAATCAATATGAAATCCTTTGCTTTCCCGGTCCCGTTCCCTTTCCTTTCCTTTTCCCTCATCGTCACTTTGAAATTTCAAGATTTACTCATCCATTGGATCATTCAATTTTTATTTACGTTTTATCTAGCTTCAAATCATTGCATTTTAAGCAACATTTTCTCAAGAGCTAATTCACCAAAGAGCTTTTCTTTTCCACTTGATTTCACCAAATCCAGCACCTACCAAGCTAGATTGTTTAACATTAAAAAACACATACACATATGTCAACTTTCCCATCCCCCCGCCACCCGCCCCCACCATCCGTCCGTCCATATAAACGCCCCTACCCAGTTGCACCATACCATGCCATGATTCGCATCTAGCTTTTCTATCATTTGAAATCGAGATACCTTCATGGCTCGCCGGGTCGTTCTCGCCAGACTCTCCTGCTATGCGAAAGAATATTTGGGAAGCTACTGTTTGAGCTTATGATGTCCAAAAGGGACGTTTGTCCTGTAACGAATCAGGCTTTCAAATCTAAGCCAGGGACCGAAAATATACAAATTGAGGATCAATTGAGGATATACAGACGGTAGGGTGTGCAGGACATGTGAGAATTGATCCGCCAGGTAGGATATGAGGAGAGTATCGCGGGACTGAAAGAGGCTTTTGAGGACCTCTTCAGTTAACCTGTTTTCGGTTGATGGATTACCGAATTTAGCAGAAACATTGCGTCGCCTTTGGTGGAACAATGGTGGTGACCCAGAAAATATTTCATCCTTGCTAGAAGTTTCCAGGCGGAGCATACATTCTTTGACGTTTTTGATCAGTATTGCCATCTGGCGTACTGGCACCACTCATTTCGGATATACCTCTCCTATGCGGAGGTCTTTGATTACCTAGGCCCGAAGGAGGCTGAGGAAAATTAGATTGAGGATGAGGATGAGTCGGGGTCACAGAATAAGATGGGTCCCTCATGCCATTAGGTTGCATGGTAGGCTGCATATAACTACCAGGAGCCGAGGTCACAACAGGAGATCCTCCTGGCAATTGAATCGGCGACTGCCAAGATGTGGCTGTTTGAGGTGACTTTCCAGCAGCTGCATCGTCTACTATCGATTGGGCCGCGGTCAACTGGCCCATGTTCAACCCTAATGGCGGGTGCGATGGGGCTGGTGTAATAAACCCTCCCGGATGTGACATTTGTCTCGGGCTGGAGAAATCACCAATCGTAGGCGCTTTCTTTCTAAAATGGCCCAAGTGTTTCTCAAGTGCTTTCATCATACCCTCTTTCGTGAAAGGTTTTGGCAAGACGTCATTCATACCTAAATTGAGTCAATATTAGCACAAATATTTGAGTGTTTGTGTAATATAACTAACCATAACGGAAGTACATTTCGATGTCATCAGTTCGAATGTTTGATGTCATTGCAATGATAGGAAGGTTTGCACGCATTTCTCGTATGCAGACAGTCGCAGAAACTCCATCAAGGTGAGGCATAATGATATCCATCAAGATAAGATCAAAGTGATTCTCCTCACCGAGGTTGATTTTACTTACTGCCTCGAGGCCATCACGCTGTTGGAATGTAAGCTTAAAACGTATAATTGGCTCCACAAGCGCGAACTGGTACTCACAGCTATATCAACTCCACACTCAAAAGATTCTAGGAATTTAGTTCCAATTCTTGCGCACACCTGATCATCCTCAACCAGTAATATCCTAGGCTTTCGATCACCCCAAATCGAAACCGAGCCTCCCTTACGTGGACCGGGCGTACGTGAAGGTTGAGGCATCAATTCGGCTGGGGGCATGCTGTCCCGCGGCATTGATCCTGGAGGAGGGAGTGCATATGGAATATTGTTGACATGCTGTTGATCGATGGGATCAATGCCAACTATAGCACCAACAGGATAAACCAGATTATCTATGTCTGATTTGTCCGCAGAATAGCCTGCTGGAGCAGTTAAAGACTCTGAGATTGGGGGCATTGAAATAAGACCTCCTGGATCGTTCGGGGGAGTCGTGTAATCTGTTCGTAAACGATAATCGTGAATAACTTGTTCTAATTCCTTACTGGGATAATTCTCGGCCGAGAGTTGCCCAAGAAGGTTCTGAGCTTGTAGTAATGGGGTCGACGGATGAATATCGCCCGTTGGTCGACCAAGCATGCTGGGCGCAGTACCATTCGAAAGCCCTACAGCCCGACCATTTTGTCGTTGCGTGTCGCTGAGTAGATATCCGACCAGGCTACGCATGACTGCTTCGTGGTTTTTGGCAAACTTTTGGCCATCAACAACCTGTTGTATTAACATCAAATTGAGCTGTGTTAGATCCTGGTAACTGCGAGATAGACCCTGTAGTTGTTGTTGAGTGGCCACGAGCTGGGTAGTAAAGAGGTCCATTTGCTGTTGAGCAATGGCCGGGTACGTCTCTTCAATACTCTGAGCAGCCTTCCTCGGAGCTGGCGCTTTTCGTCTGATATTATCTAGTGAATCTTTCTTATTCGCTTGAAATTCGGGATGTTTGAATTCCCAAGCCTGAAAGTCAAATTAGTGTACGATCTTGTACATCTAGAATTTCCACGCACATTTTGCCCATACGGTGATTGTGTATTATCCTCATTATTTTGTCGGACCTTGTGGAAATCATATTTGTTGAGTTGTCTAACAAAACTAGCAAAATTGCTATGCTTAAAGTGCTTCGGGAGGATTTGTTTGGTAAACTTCTCGTTCTATAGCTTTAATGTTAACAATAAACAAAATACGATTGCCAACGCTGGCAGCATACATACTTCAAGAACCACGAAACTCTCTCCTCCTTCACCCCACCGTACTATAGATTCATATGAGGGGTCTTCGAGCATTCTAAAGGTTTGGCAGATCAGCGGCTTGTCGCATAAACAACCGTCCAATCAGGACATCTGTAGAATCATTCTCTCACTTATATAATTTCCGGACCTGTAAGAATATGTTAGTGAATGGAAGCATTTCGACATTTGTACCGTCAAGTCGCGAAAAGGTACAAATAGTACAATACTTACAAAGTCGCTGGAGTTGTTGGCGGAAGGTCCAGCCATATCTCCTCCACCTTTCTCCATCATGTTCCGGGAACCTGTCCGATGACAGGAATATCAAAAAAAGATATTATTCCCTCCCCCCTAATGACCTAATATGTCGACGATGTTGTCGAGGACAACTTCTATATAGATGAGCGGGAACAAAAAGAGAGGTCGATGATAATAAAAAGGTACTTGGTAGTACAATAAACCTTTTGCAGATGCACGGGCCGGGCTGTCGGTCGAAGAAAAAAATAGTTGCCTTATTATTAACTAACTGTAGTTCCTGGATAACGAATACACGGTTAACGGGAAGTCATTTCGAAAATCTCGGAGGATTATTTAAGAAACGAGATTTGATGATGATAAGAATGTCAATCAATCATAATTCCTGTGGGGAGCGGGCAGAAGAAGGCGGGAAGGGGGAGGTGTACATATCGATATCGGATAACGAACTTACAGGAGAATGAAGGGATACAAATCTAGAACGGGAAGATTCAAGGTTTGAAGAAGGTCTGGCTGGTGGTCTATGAGATGGTCCAAGATCTAGAACTCGAGGGAACAAGTGAGGAAAAGAAGAGGGAGAGAGAAGGTTTGATGCGTGTGTCTGGGCTGGGGGGCGGCTGTTTCTTCACTCTTCAAACTGGGTATGACATTTGCAAGGTGGATGTAGTGTTAGTGCGAGGTGAGATGAAGAAGGGTGCTAAATGGTTAAATAATGAGAATTGTTTCATCTATCTACAATGGGGACATGCTATTAGCCCTCTAAAAATCAATCTACTCAAAATGTGATCAAGCATTAAGGTAAATAGTGCTTCTATTAGCTTTGCTTAAAAAGAAGACTTTACCTATATTGGATTTGCTAATACCAATCTGGTTGATTATGGATACTTTGAGGGGTGTGTTAGAAGTTATTTACCAACATGTTCTATATACTAATCATTATCAACACTCGGTGCTATACACATTCTTATTCGCAGATGAATAGTATCCATGAACCCTGAAGATCAGTGGACGGGATGACTTTTCAAGTAACCCACAATAAAAAGACAAAAGCTATCAAAAACGAGGGCAAGAAGCAACTTTAATGGAGGGACCATTTATTGTTAAGATTGTATATTTTTAATGTTGTTAATAGGTTAATCATAATAGCTTGAACCCTGAGTGTGATGTTGGAACTTCATCAAGTTGAATTGTTTATACTATATAGGATAGATGTTCAAGTAACAATACGAACTACCTATTGAAAGAT
Organism: Sclerotinia borealis F-4128; assembly: GCA_000503235.1. NCBI lineage: Eukaryota > Fungi > Ascomycota > Leotiomycetes > Helotiales > Sclerotiniaceae > Sclerotinia > Sclerotinia borealis. The sequence continues at coordinate 6,869 of KI628572.1, read as the reverse complement.
CTTATTACAGTACTATTAAGATCGCTGATGCTTTCTACTTGATGATCTAACCGCCAATATCCACTTTGATGTATTGTTGACATTGAAAACTCTTCCTATGAGAATTAAATCATGATATGAAGCTCGATGAAGGGGTTCGTACCGAAGGCATATACCAAAAGCACAATATCAGTAAGCGAGCATCTACGATTTATAGAGACAGTCCATAATCAGATAATTACCCGCCATCCTTGTCTGCCACAATCATAATCCTTGTTGTTGGTGTACCTCGAACCAAACATGTGCACTTAACTTCAATGTCTGGCAATGATCGTCATCAAATTCTGATAGAAATCCTTTCACTGGCAACGAGTACGAGTACGTACCGATACAATTAATTGCATGAAAGAACATTTCAATATATCCCAAAAGATACTTCTATTACGGACCAGCTTTTATGAATTCTTTATCCGAAAGTCTCCCCCCCTTTATCTCATCAAAATAATAATTTAAACAAAATATCTATGTTTGACTCGTTCACCTCGGTTCTGACGGGTTCAGAAACCTTTGTTTACCACTCATTCACTGGCTGAGGTACCAAAGAGCTGGGAATATGACGCAGTGACAGACAGCCACAGCCGAGTTGCTGATCGTTACAGCACCAATGCACCAATGCAACTAATGACCCTTTATACGTACAATTGTGCAGCTTATTTGACTTTTTGAGGAGAAGGGGAGAAGGGAGCTAAGAAGGAAGATGTGTTGTGATTTGTATGCACAATACGAATGAGCTAGGATAAAAAGCCGTGAAAATTTACCTAAGTTTTGAGTGCTAACCTTACAGGTACCAGTAACGAATATATGCTTAAGACTTCAAAGTTTCTAGTCTTCACTACTACATCGGAAATCAGACAGGATATCTATCCACCGACAGGTCTAATCGTTTTTATCCAGAAGAACATCCGAAGAAAGGATCTTCTTTGGTGTCTCCATACTTAGCCGGCGAGCATATCAGATCACTGATGCATAAAGAATCCACTGATCCTCCGATCCTCTATCACGATTTTGTGGCTTGCTTACAGGACCCTAAAAACCCTATTTTTTGGCTATGAATGTTTTACATACTGCAATACCCACCGATACAGCTACTTGAAGATTGTATTACTTACACGCTTTTCTGGATTATTCAGAAATGTACAACTGTTTGAACCTGTTAATTCGCGCCACTGACGGAAGAGATGTCTTCTTCAACTTATCGGCATCTTTTACTTCCTTTTGATTCTCGGAAGATGAAGGTATGTATGCAGATTCTAGAAAGCAATGTTAAGCACCCAAAGCCGATACGAGTTGATATTATTGGCTAGAATCCTACTTGTATTCATTTCTCAAACATCCAGTGATGAGCCTTTCCAAAGTTCAGCAAACATACACATATTGTCCTCCCTCATCGTTGGTTGATGGATGACAGTGTAGAGGGTACAAACTATACAGGAACAGGAAATCATAGTGTTTCTGCTTTTGGTGGAACCTTGTTCTTCAGGTAATCATTACAGATGTGTTGTGCGACACATAGATGTATGAATATCCCTGCGATGTTATTGCTACTATATCCTCCAAATTTCCACTTTGGGGACATCCATTAATAATTGCGAGTGCCTTCTACTTCTTACAAGTTCATTTCAGTTATCTAGTTCTCATTCCTTCGAAGCCTCTCAAAAGCAACTACATCTAAGTTCCTTTTTCTGAATATTAATTTCTACCTCTACTGTCACGACGTGGTACATTGTGACTTGCTAAGCTCAAGTCACTCTCACATTCGAGAAGCAGTTCTTACACTATTTTCTTGACTGTCGCCATCTGCGAATACTTCGACGCCTTGGTTTAAATGATCGAGGACCCGAGTTCATATAATGTAGGAGCTATCTCAGCAGGGACCGCGAAGACCACTTTTTGATTGATTGATTGATTGATCCTTTCTTGGCCTACTGGATGACGGACATGACACGAATGATTGACTTGAAGACTTCAACGGGGTCCAACAGGGGAGTACTGTCTTCTGTCGGCGTACAAAGCTGGTGTTAATCTTACCACCGGTCGGCATACTTGCCATTGCTACCGCATTCGGCATTCGCAATACCCCGACTAACGTTTTCTATCAACATGGCCAACATCTCCTGACTAATCAACGAAAACGTGATACTTGTTCTCACAAGAGAAAATGCGTTGCGCCGATAACTACAACTCTTTCTCCAGACGAAGTTTCTGATAAACATGGATGGCAGGGCTCTACGAAATTCCGTTGGCTGTCAAAAGAGACTATATGGGAAATGCTGATTGGAAGCTCATCATACCATTAACAGCGCGGATATCGATCATAAAACAATCTCAATTGCCCATAATAGATCGACAATTCGCATCTTTGATCGATACCAGCAAGCGTTCTCTAACCCTCTCAAGAACACCCCTGGGATCATTCTTCAAATCACCTAAGCCCTCAACCGCAATCGTCTTGTCCCTCGATTTCTTCCCACGAATAACTTCTAGATCGCTTTTTGGACATTTCAACAACTAAATAGAGATGCTGTCAGGAAGGTTTCTACGTCAAATGTGAAATCATTGTATAAAATACTAATAATTTAAATTACAACCATACACTACTCAAAACTTCAATGACTCCTTCGTTTGCCTCGTTGTCCCGTGCTGGTGACGTAACACAAACTTCAAGAGATGAAGATGTGTCGGAAAAGGGTTTAATGCCTGCTTTTCGTGCGCTCGAATTGGGTTTGACGTGACATTGTAAATGTACTCTTTCTTTGATTATCTTTAGGAATCCGGCAGTATTGATTCTCTGGATTATAGAGGCCATAATTTATTGTTGTAGATTTGTAACAAATTCTCTGAGAGGTTTCTAGGTCTAGAGAGATAGAAGGATGATTTTCGTTGAAGCGATTGGGCTTCTCGAATCTAGACGCTACTGATGCTCTAAACTTAAAGAAGTATAGCTCAGCCGGTATTTTTAGAGCACGCACTTCGAGAGAGGTTTGAGGATATTTGATAGTGATATCGAATCATCAATCGCATCTGTGAAGACAGCAACAATTGTGTGCGCAAGAAACCATCCAACCTTTTCCGGATCCTTCAAGACACTGAGACTTTCCTCTTCAACAAACTTGCACATTATTCGTGCCCTCTCACGCCTCATCATGGCGCACACTCCAAATGGGGCATCGAATTCGAATCAATATACTATCACGGCTATGAATCGCTGGTCTGTTGCGGATAAACAATTGCCTTGTAAGATATCTTGGATGTTAGGGGATCTGGAGGTGGGAATGGATGCATTGCTAATTGTATTGTTGGTAGCGGTTGATAAAATTAAGGCTCTTCATGTTTATGACTTTGATAATACTCGTACGTACAATGCTTTATCCTGGAGAATTACGCTCTGTCTAGGAGGACGATCCTTCTTCGTTCTTCATCCCACTCAAATATATGCTAACTTTTCTTCATAGTATTCAACAGTCCTCTTCCCAATCCGAAATTATGGAATGGCCCAACTATAGGTTTTCTACAGACTCAAGATACATTTGCAACTGGAGGTTGGTGGCACGACTCGAGAATTCTTGCAGCTACCGGTGAAGGTGTTGAGAAAGAAGAACCTCGAGCTTGGGAAGGTTGGTGGAATGAGCGAATTGTTGAACTCATTGAGTTGAGTATGCAGCAGAAAGATGCTCTTTCAATTCTTTTGACTGGTCGATCCGAGGCTGGATTTTCAGAGTTACTGAAAAAAATGATTGCTAGCAGAGGTCTCGATGTGGATATGGTTGTCTTAAAACCAGCAGCAGGTCCCAAAAATGAGAAGTTCGGTAGTACGATGAACTTCAAGCAATGTTTCTTGGAAACTTTAATGGAGACATACAAAGGTGCTGAGGAAATCAAAATCTACGAGGACAGGGTTAGACATGTCAAGGCATTCAGGGATTTCTTTACAGATTACAACAAACGTCAAAATGGCTCTGGTGGTATTCCAACCCGATCTGCTATTACCGCTGAAGTAATTCAAGTTGCGGATGGTGCCACGTTACTTGATCCTGTTATGGAAGCTGCAGAGGTACAACGTTTGATCAATGATCACAATGCTGCTATCAATGCAGGGAAAATTGGGGAGAGACTTCAGATTAAGAAGACTGTTTTCTATACTGGATATTTGATCAATAACACTGACACTCAGAAGCTGCTGACTTTAGCTCAGCTTCCTTCAAATATGCCAGATACTGAAGCCAAATTTTTAGCGAACAATGTTCTCATTACTCCCCGACCATGTCCAGAAAGTATCTTGCAAAAGGTTGGTGGAATGGGTAGTAAGACTACCTGGGAAGTCACAGGAACAGCTGTCTTTGAGAACAAGATTTGGGCCGCTCGTGTTCGACCTGTGCCAGAGTCAAAGAAATTCTATACCGAAAATCCTCTTCCTGTTGTCGTTCTCGCAGTACGCAAAGGAGCACGACCAATTGATGCAGGTAAGATTCAAAATTGGCAGCCTGTTCCGCCAGAGAAGGCATTTGTCTTTGAGAGTACTGTTGGTGAGAAAGTCCTTCTTAGGATAGAGAGGGAAGACCTTTCAGAGAACGAGTATGAGAGTTTGTTCCCCAATAAATCATTCAAGCGCAAACATTCCCCTGAGCCTAGGCAGCCAAGTGGATCATATGGTGGTCACAATCCCGCACCGAGTAAAAGAGGTCAAGAAAATAATTATGGTGGTCGTGGTGGTCGAGTCAATCACCGTGGAAATGGACCACAACGTGGTGGTTATGGTCGTAACAATCGCGGGGGTAATAATAATGGAGGAGGAGGAGGAGGAGGAGGTGGAGGTGGCAAAGGAAAAGGTCGCGGATATGGTTATCGATCTTTGGATGATGTCAATGAACGAAGCTCAAACAATACACCACCAGTCTATAATCCAGCAGTCGCATACGAAGATTTCCCGCCGCTGCAGAAAAATTATCAAACTCCACAGCAATTGGTACAAGCTCAATTCCAACAATATCAGGCGCAACTTCAGAAGAGTAATGGTAATGGTAATGGTGGAAAGAGTGGTGGAAATGGAAATGGAAGTGGGAATGGTGAATTACAGTACTTTTAGATATGATTGATGGGTTGAGGTGAAGATGGTATGTTGAGGAGATGGGCTGATACTTGATATACTCGGTTTTACTTGTATGCATGAAAGATGTATGGATGGCGTTTTTGGGAGTAGGAAAATCATGAGCTACAGACAGACCAGAATGTATTTTATAAATATCTTGGTATGGCATGGCATGGCTTGGAATGGAATGGAATGGAATGGAATGGAATGGAATGGAATGGATGGCGTAGAGTAGATACTTGTTTTATATAGTGTATTGTGTTGTGGATGGTACGAAGCAATAAGTTTATATCACAATTGCTATTGCTATACTATCAAAAGACAATTCATCACATTTTATAAGTAAGTACTGTAAGATCTTTGATATTACTTTTTCATAAATGAGAGGAGAGGAGAGGAGAGGGAGGAGTACTCGCGTAGGTAGGTAGTTGGTGGGGTGGGGTAATAAATAAAGCTCGATGTGATAGGGAAGGGGAGGGAAGTGATAGGGAAGGGAAGGGAAGGGAAGTGATAGGGATATAGAGGGGAAGAGATAGGGGAGTGAAGGGAAGGGAAGGGGAAGTGATAGGGAAGTGATGTAGAGGGAGATAGAGGGAAGAGAAGGGAAGTGATAGGCAAGTGAAGGGAAGGGATAGGGAAGTGAAGTGAAGTGATGTAGAGGGAGATGTTGTATAGGCGTAGGTAGGTAGTATACGAACGAATATGTGAATACTAGGAGGTATTTTCAATATAATATAATATTGTTGGAAGTGTAACTATGTATTATTATTATATATACTCTACATTACAATTGTATTGATAAGTTAACTAATATATACGCTAAGGTTAGCATCAGTACTAGCAAGGACACAATACTAGGGTATAGCATATGATATAAGGTACACTAGTATACATTCTAACATCCCTTCTATAATCAAAAACCTTGATTATCAAAACCTTAAAGCCTCATTAACTCTTGTAACAATACACTAGCCCTCAGCTATAGTTGTAATATCTAATCTCTTTATAAAAGTTCAGTATCTGTTGGAAGTTGAGGTTAAAGGGAGTCACGTGTATGTGAGCACGTGACTGTTAGAGACGCTAAATGGTTTCCCCACTAAAGTGATAACCTTGGGTGAAAAAAAAAGCTTAACTTCATTAATTCAATCTTTTTTAAAATAATTAATAATACTATTATTTCCATTGTATCATAGAGTATTACTTTTTAATAGATTATAAGTTCCGGTTTATAAAAGCAATTGATAATTAGATAAAGTGAAAGAATTGTATTACTATCAAAAGAAAGATTATATAGCAAAAGATAAATCGCAATACCAATAAGCAAAAGCAAAAAGGAATTGTATTATTATTATCAAAAAACTGAAAAACTATAAAGCAAAACACTTTATATAGTAGTATATTATATACGTTAGCAAAGCAAAACAATTGTATAAATCAATTCTCATTATTAGCAAAATAAAACAAATTATATAATCATTAACAAACAATCATCTTTCGATTACTACTGAAATCTATTTATAAAATGAATAAAGAAAAAGAATCCCTTTGAATTCCTAAATTCAACCAAACCAGTTATAAAAAATGATTCCAACAAATAAGAATACAATTAAAAGGAAAAGAATGATTTTATATTATCAAACAAATTATAGTCGAATATACAAAAGTTACGACTACAAATATTATTATTAAAGAAATCGAAAATCTGAAGCTAAATAACAAGATAATAATTCGAGTAAATATCAAT
>KI628571.1:104457-220496 GCA_000503235.1 Sclerotinia borealis F-4128 | reverse complement strand
GTATATTAAGGCTTATATCAACTATATCACCAAGGTCGAATTCCTTATAGCCTTCAAAGCAGTATACCTACAATCAATAACTGTTCAAAATGGATTATCTGGATTCCGCGGAGCTGGATTAATACCCTTTGATTTTCAAACTGTTATTTCTAAGTTAGATATCAAATTACAAACATCTACACCTACCAGATTCTCCTCTGTAAAATTCAATCCTTGGGTTTCTCAAACATTTTATAACTCGAACAATACTCTTTCGTAATCAACCTTAATTAAAAATCAAATTGTACAATATCAAGGAAGCTTTCCTATATCTATATTTGAAACAGTTGTAGCTTTAGCTAAGAGTACAGAGATATTAGCTTATAAGATGATACTTATGAATATTAAGATTTATACTCTTCGAAAAGCAAATGAGATATTGAATAAATATCGTAAAGTTAAAAAGAGTCGAATTTATCAAAAAGGAATATTTAATATACAAAATGGATATGATATTATATTACAGACCAATATAGATAATTAGATTCGATATAATGAATACTTTAAAAAGGGTAATTCAAATAGAAAACAATCAACTTTACATTGTTATGACTTTTGTAATAAAACTGGTTATAATATACGAACTTGTCAGAAGGATTTAGAAGACTCTAGTTTATCAGATTCTGAATAGTTTTAATTAATTTTATATGTTGTGATTATTGAATAATATTTTGAAATGATTGAGTAGTGAAAAAGTGCGCGAGGCACTGATATGCGCGACGCACTGATAAACCACGTTATCTATTTCAACTAACAATCAACCGGGTTCCTCGTGACATCCCCTTCCCCACCAGTTATCCGATCCGTCCGTGTTTTAATTTCATCGTCTCTCTCATCACATCCTAAGCGTTATTCTCCAACCCCACCCCACCCTCGATATCCAATTTTATTTAAATCCGCTCGCATTTATTTTATGTACTTGTTTGCAATTCACCTTCGTTTGTTACGAGTATCCCACGCTCTCCCATCCTCCCATTCCCATTCCCATTCCCATTCTCATTCCCATTTTCAAACTCCCCAACTAAACACCACCCCAAATACTCCCCCAAATCCAAACCACAAATCACAAACCCCCCCTCTCATACCTCCCATCCCTCAACGCCCGCAACCTCTCGTCCGCCTTCCTAAATTCTTCCTCCAGCTGCTCTTTCTGTCTCCTCCGAATATGAATTTCGCGCGGATCTTCTTCCGTTGCTGGAACTGGCGGTCGAATATTCTTGTTTTTGCGTATTTGTAGGGGGCGGATGATAGGCATGGTTGGGTCGATGTGTGGCTGTGTATCTGTGGAGGTCGGAAGGAAACTGGTGTAGGTGGGGGGTTCATGCTGGAAGGGATGTGGTTGTGATTGTGATTGAGGAGGAGGGATTTGTGGTGGATCGAAAGGTGGAGGAGGGGGATGAGGGGGCTGAGGAGGTGGCTGTGGAAAATTAGGGGGTGGAATCGAGGAGAATGCAGAGGGAAATCCTGGTGGTGGTGGTGGTGAAGCCCTCAATGGATATGATTGTCCTGGCAGTGATTCCCGCTCCAGTTGACAAGTCTCCGAACTCAAGCATACTTTCCCACCCCCATCATCACTCCAACCCCTCCCATCTTCTAATCCTCCCAGAGGACTAATCGGACTCATAGCCCCATTCAGATCCTCCACTGAGCTACATGGACTCACATCAGCGGTTTTAATCCCCAACGCCACGGCCCAAGTACCTTTCGTATGGTTCTCGTCCATATCTGCTGGTACTTCTGATGGTACTTCCACTGGTACTTCCACCGACACTTTCACCGACACTCCCTCATCCCCATAATGTAATACAACTCCCGGCTGTTCCTGTTCAATATGCTCTACAGAAAACCTCCCAGTCACATCCCTACCAATCTTAGGAAGAACCCTCGTATTATTTGCATAAGTTTTAGGGATTGCAGGAACCTCAGAAATCTTTTGATTCCGAGTTTGATTCTCCGAATTTGGACCAAACAGTCGTCGCCGAGATGCCTTTCTGGATATTTTGGCAGGGACGCCGCTCGTTGCAATTTCTTCATCGAGTTCCTCATTGCGCGATGGTATAAATTGCGAAAATGTTGTCATTATAGACGATCTGTCATTAACCGGAGCTTGATCCTGCACTAATAAATTGGTACAGGGTTCGGGCTTTGACGCCGGAGTAGACAACTTGTTCCGATGTCGAGCTGATTGCCAACCTTTCTCACTATTCTTAGGGCTAACAGGTGGGGATATCGGGATAGTAGAGTATCGAGGGCCAGGAATAGTTTCTTGTAGCGGCTCTTGAATATTTGGCAACACAGGGTTATTTCTTGTCTGTTTCTGGGAAACGTCATCGAGGGTGGTGCTCCGAGTAACTTGATTAGATAGAGGGTGTCGGGGATGTATCACATCCGCTGTATTACTCCTCTTAGGTAAAGCAAAACTCCAAGAGGGTTTCTTCGTCGTATTGTTCCTATTCGGCGCATTGTCGCGCCTCGGGGGCTCAACGAAAGTCGTGGTATGCTGCGAAGGCGCAGAAGGCACTTTCTCCAAAACATTTCCCTGCATCCACTGAGCTCCCTCAACCCTCTCCTCAGATCCTCGAGTATATGGTAAACTGGCACTGAGACCCTGAGGATGCAAGGCATGGGGCCGAGGAGGTATAGGTACAGGCGACGCTTCAATACTCTGAGAATGAACCAGATGATCCACAGCATGGTGCCGAGGAGGTATAGGTACAGGCGACGCTTCAATACTCTGAGAATGACCCGGATGATCCAAAGCATGAGGCCGAAAAGGTTCAGGGATCGGCATCGACAACGCCTCAGTACTCCTAGAATGAACCGGACGATCCACAACATGATGCCGAGGAGATATATGAAAAGACGACGAAGGCAACGAAGTCCCAAAATTTCCTTTGAGAACCGCAAGTACATCACCGATATTATGCGGTGTTAAATTCAAGGTATCTCCATCGCTAGACGTGATGATCCTCTCCAATCGTGCCTTATCAGACTGCGAGAATTCAGTCTCTCGGCTTATTTTTCGGGGTCTGCTCGAGTGGGTATCCTGGGTCCGTCTTTCTGATGGCGCTGGAGTCGCGTGAGTATTTGTAGGATTTGTCCTTCTATGGTGGCTGTTTTCTGCATCATGAATTTCATATTCATCAGCAAAGGGACTCGAAGCGATATCGTTCCTGTAACGCCTCGCATGCCACTCGGAATTCGATTCATGAGTACGACGGTTCTGAGGTATATCGATAGGCGCCGATGTCGTTTTTGATATCGCTGTTTCGGCACCGCCAGAGCCCGCAACTACACCCTGAAAGTGGAGGTCTATAGCTTCTCGAGGCGTAATATATACATACCCTGTAGCATCATCGATCCTCCGATCATCTGTCAATCCTGACAAATAAATATTTTCATCCTGGCCTTCGATCTTCTTGCCTCCTCGCAAAATACCTGCGGTCGTATTAGATCTATTGAGCCCTTGTTTGACATGACTCTGTGCGGCGGGCAGTTTATTCTCACCTGTTGCGCCTGTATCCTGCTCACTCTTGGGCCGGACTATCATTTTCTTCAGACTTCCGAATACATTTGGTATTCTGGATTTGCTCTTAGCCGGAAAACTTTGGGCTCTCGGTGCGTCGGGCTCAGAATCGTATGCACCTTCGTTAGTCTGTCGATATGCGCCAAGGTTAGATACGTCGTCGTTAGATCCTGCATCGAATCTAGCCATATTAGTTGCATAGATATCTGGAGAGGCATTCCTCAGCCCTTTCTTCTCGCGTCGTGCCTCTTCCGTTCCATCTTGATATACCCTAACACTCTTCTCTCTACCCCTCTGATTCCCGTTCGTCACGATATCAAACCTTCCTATCCCCAACATAAAGTTATTATCCGCACCCTTCTTCCAGGTCCCTTTCTCTGCGTCAACTATACCACTATCAAAATCAAACCCGTTCTCCCTTTCCACCCACAATACCACAAAGTTGTCTCTCTCCTGGCCTTGGCACTTTCGACAGTCCACAAGATAGTGAGCTTCAGTACTTGATTTGTTGCACTTTTGTCGTGGTGTGCCAAAGTATGAGGGGCAGCGATGCGTATATTTTTGTTCGTGGTTGCAATTTAGTATTATTGTGTATGTATTGCACATTTCTGGTTCTTGTATATAATAAAAAAGAAACTGGATGTGAGAACATAGTTAAAGTGGATATGCACCACTGCATACCCTGAAGAAGAGAGTGTGAATCTTTGCTGAAAGAAATGATGATTGGACGGACAGGAGAAACTGGTGATTCAGGGAGAAGAGGGTCATTTGCTGGAAAGAAATCAAGAGCGACAGGAAGGATGATAAAACGAGTACACTTGTGCTATTGACCTTGAATCACAATTAGCGTTTCTTATAAGATCGATTAGTGCGTCTCTAACATACCGTCGTCATTAGCAGGCTTCTTAGATTTCTTCACTATCTCTGTTCTGATATACGGAGTGCCTCAAGATTATATTTCGAAATTCCCACCGTGAATCATCTTGAGCTTGTAATGCACAAAAGTCGGCAGAAATTGTGGATATCGTTAATAAGTATTGTCATAATCTATACCTTGAAGTGTCATGCAGACAAAGCCAAAGCTCGATTGCGCCTTGATGTCTCATAACCCTCTCTAACCTTTTTCTTGTCTATTGTGAAGCCATATCTATACCTAAACAACCATGAAAACAGCATGGCCAATATGTTGAACCATACAATCAACATCCAATCCTTGAGTCCGAAGGCAACCTTGTTCGGATTTGCAGGATCATATTCTTCACATACTTCCAGATACTTCTTGGGATCATCAGTGACAACTCCATCTACTTCATTCTCGATACTCCATCTCATCCATTGCTCTTCATTAACGGTCCATACAAACATGGATCGTTTCGCATCTCTGGTATCGGCCAGGAATTTAGATCCGCCAGGTCCGACTAAAATCTGGCGTAATATATTGAAATTTATATTTGGTACGGATAGAAACTGTCTCGCATATCCTATTGAGAATCCGATGTGCGTGATGGGGAAATCGGGGAGGTAAATGGCGCAAAGAGGAATGTACTTGGCCTAAGATGATTGTTGTCAGTAAATCTTTGAGGCACGCAGAAAATAGTTTGATGGGAGCGATTCTAGGTGGAAAGGAGAGAATAACATACCGCCCAGCAGCCCAATAGAATTCTCTGATTCCAAGGTCTAGTTGGTTCCACCTCTTTAATCGTTGAAGCAATTAAACTCATTATTTGATCTGCATTATTATCAAGCTTTTGGCTTTCGTCAGCCGAATTTCCTTCCGAGAACTGTAATACATATGGCAAAGATACCTTAATATCTAATAATATCCATATATCTTCTAGTCCAGGTGTAGCGAGGTATTCCAAGAGATCTCTCAGGCGGGGCATCGATTCGTGAGGGGCCTGGACAGTTCGAAGGGTAGATATGTATGACCAGTCGCAATCTATGATCTTTTCATCCTTTCCAAAACATCTCTTAAGGCTTGGATCCTTGAGAAGCGCGTCAGCCATCGTTCGTACCGAAAATGTACTTCTTGTGGTCACAACACACATGTGAGATAAGTAAGACCCCGTCCTTCGAAATGTGCAAATCGGTTTCTATCGCATGCGCGCCCACTTCAACAGCACCTCTGAATGCGCCCATGGTATTCTCCGGATTCGCGGCTTTATATCCTCGATGCGCAATGGCCTGCGGGAGTATTCGACCTCGCCGATCCGGTTTGGCTAACGTGAAAGTTGCTGGCGTGATATTAGCCACAATTCCGAGAACTCTCGAGGAAAGGACTCACAGTGAGGGACCTCCATTTTCTCTTGCAGTAAAGGTTCTGATTCTGCCATCGTAAGTTTGTGGATAGGTAGGCCGTGAGATATACACCTAAAAGCCCTATTCAATGAATCGCAAAAGGCGTGCAGTGTTAACTGCGGACCGCTTTGATCGTTGCAGGAATTTGGAAACCTCGATCCTGGAGGAAACTAAGAGATGTGCTGTGCTCGAATTTGGAAGTTCAAAAAGTGTGTGGACAATATACCGGTATATGTATAAATCCGACACAATCACTTGTTGAATGATTTCCCTATCCAAGTGCCAGAACTGCTCTGCGTGACGGAGCTGCTGTATCCAAATAAAAGCGCAGAGTTCTATTTAAGGTAATGGCGAAGGAGAGGGAGGAAGGGCAAAATATATGATGGGATCTGCAGATATAGACGGCAGGGCGCGGGACGGGAGCCGTGTATATCTTGCTGTCTGACCGCGATGAGTGATCAAATGAAGTAAGTGCTAATAATTGGTCGATTTCAACTCCATCCAAAAGAAATAAGCAAAATGAGATGTACCCTAGTTGGTATGTATATGTATATATATACCAAGCTTCAATTGCTGCTATCGGAATGATGTGAGGTTGCCGGCTTTATCGGAGTGGATATGGAAAGATCACCAATGTCTCGTATTATTCTAGAAGTTCCATTCCGTTAATCGATACTGTAGCTTTATCACCTTACCACATCAAGCTAAGCGCTACCGGAAGCGAGAAGCTTAAATTGTCTCGACTTCTTTTCGTTTCCTACTCGAGTATACAGTACCATTCTTCATCACTTAAACCTCATTATTCAAATTTTGAGAATTCATCTGCTTACTTACCTAGGTACTCGAGATACACTCCATTCATGTATCTACTCTTGATTTATGGCTTCACAGACGGGTCCCTCGTCTCCTGCAGTCCAACTCCATCAAGATACCACTTCAATTTTATCTGGCAGCATAGAGGATAGCTGTCACATCTTGGAGAATGGAAGTGCGTGTCACTGACCAAATAAACGTGTTGCAGAGGGTGACCTAGGCATATACATTGGTCATACAGAAAATCGGAAAACTATCTTCATCATTCATTGATGTTTGTTCAACAATATCTTCTCTGCACACCTTTCCATTGAACTCCGCATCATAGTCCAACGCTTTGTTTTACCATATATGCTTACAATGCAATTCCGTACGCACTTAGAGACACAAAATTCTAATCCCATGGTAAGGAACCTCGGTAGCACAAAGCCCATCCTCAATTTTCATGACCCACTCCCTCGGCACCCGGAAGGTCGGCATTTAGAAGGTCAGTGATGGTATTCCCGGATCTTCGTATGAAATCGCCGAAGCCTCCTTCACTCGTCGCATGAGATGTCATTGGGTGTGTCAATCCTTGGGGTTGCATGTTGCTCGTTACTGTATGATGCCCTTGGTAGGCAGGGCGCTGGCCAGAGATAGCGGAAGGTAGATATTCATTCAAGTTCTCTCCTCTCATGGCAGGAAATCCATAACTATCTTTCTGAAAAGCTTGAGGAACGTCAAGTGGATAGCGGCAATTCTTTATGAAAGTTTTATCTTGAGTTCCGAACGCAATATAGTTGCTGTTCAAATCCTAGACATTATCAGGGTCCGCAAGATTCGGAGCATTGGATCTGACTTGTAATCCGCGCTCGTTGGATTCTTGGGGAGTGAAAGGCTGCCATTGGTCAAACTCAAAGGTGGTAAATTGAGAAGGATTCGGTGCTTGTGCATGATTGTCGTCAAATCTGGAATCACTCTGATTCCCAAAACGTGGGCATTCTTGCTCTGTTGCCACCTTCTGCATGACTTTCAAGCAACCTGATATTTTCAGTCAACGTTCCTATAACAGACAACTTTACTCACGCAATTTGCTTGGCCGCATTCCTTCGGCCTCTTCGTGAACAAAACCATCTCCTGGTGTCTGTAGTTCTTTTCGATATTGGTTCTCACAGGACCTCGGTCGCTTTGGTGAATCTTGTACCAGAAATTCAGCAGGGATCGGAAACTTTTCAATCTCACCGTACAAAGAAGAGTCTGCTTGACTACAAACCGGATCTGCCTGAGTTTTGGTGCTATCTTCTGACGTACGAGGGCTCACTTGCTTGGTTGCGGTAGATGCTTGGTGCTCACCAGTCCCATTGCTCTCGGTGTGGGGCATTTGGCCATAGTCCGGATTTGTGGCTTTCTGTTTGGTGCAACCATGTCTGGACAGTTTCCTGCAGCCAAACCAATTTCCACACAAGGGACATATTTTACAAGCTATAGTTGTTGGTTAGCCGATAGTCTAATGTAGTATGACTGGCTCTACTATACCTTTGGCTCTCCGGTGTTTGGCGAGGCCCTCAATACTTTTGAACGTCACACCACACTTTTCACATTTTGGAGACTTCAGATTTGCTGATCTCAGTCCTGTTTTGCCAGCTGTAGAGGGGTCGCAGGTATTGTCGTCTTCCACGTCAGGAACTATGTCGCCTTCCATTTCAGGAGCTATGTCGTCTTGGGCGTTCAGCCGCATCGATCTCCTGGTCTTCAACATCTGAGTGGTATGACTGTGGGGTTTTTCTGGCGCCACACTAGTGACATCAGTCTGTTTTCTTGCAAGTTCTGCCAGAATATCAAGGCCAGATGCCTCCCCTCTCTCGCTACAGCCCAGTTCCTCTTTGGTGTTCTCTTTCTTCTGATGTCGTTGATGCTTGGCAATATCCGAGCTTCGAGAAAACTTACCACCACATGCAGAACAAGGAGGTTGACACCATGCAGGTCCTATATTTGTCAGTCCCGTCAGTCTAAATATAATGTGACTCACTATTTTTCAGGTGTTCTTCAAAGACTGTTGCAGAAAATGCGCTCAAGCAGATTGAACACAAGTTTGGAGATTTTAGTGCTGTTTCGCTGCGCTGACCGGACCTTTTCTGGGGGTATTTACCGGTTCGATTGCCGATTGGTGCTTCCACGCCCGATTGTAGAATATTCTTGACAACCAACTCGGGTTTGCCCATGACATTTGATGCATCTCCAGCGACTGTATTGACTTTTTGTTCTTTACCTATGTCAACTGCCATCGTATCTTCTCCAAGTTGGGCCTTTTCTATCGAACCGATTTCCTCGTCGGCATCCCAATGGCTTTCATCAAATTCTGAACAACGGTCAGCCCTATATATGGTTCTCTATCCAAGTGAGCTTTGACTTTACCTTTCGAGATCATCATCACACTTTTGAGACAACATCTCTTCTCGCGCACATCTGCTTCTCGCAAAATGAAATTGCTTGGTTTGACCAAAGCGTTCGCAAAGTCATTCCTTTCAGAGGATGATTCTACCTCATAAACATACAAGGAGGCATGTTTCCAAGCCTCACAAACCGTCTCTTTCCCTGATTGCTTGGGTACAGAAAGATTTTCTGCAATCGGGATAGCTCCAGCTGCTGGTGTGCCTGGTGTGCCCGGTGGATATACGATAAACTCATACTGCTTCTCAGTGGCAACAGTACCGGCTTTAAAAGTCAAAGCTATATTAAACAATGCGCCAACTGTACCTTCTGCGTCAACCCACATGTCACTGAGAATCTTTTCGGAATCATGTGGCGATCTGCAAAGTGGAGCGAGAGCCCTAGAAAATCGCAGCACGAGATTTTGTGTTTGCTCACGCAAATCCTCCTCTGGAAAAGAAGGATCCCGTATTATACTGATATAACTTGCCAGCGCAAGGTTGCGAGCACATTTCCAACCACCTGAGAAATCAAAAGATTGAGAGATTAGCATGTAGTAAATGCAGAGAATTGCATGAAATACCTCTTTGTGACATCGCTTTAATCTGCGCCCTCGATAGGCGGTTTTCCTTGAAGCCTGGGAAGTCTGTCATGAAAACCCACTGTTTCACCGCTGCCAATGCGAGACCACGAAGTAGGAGCTGGGGATCCAGATCTTTCCTAGTCCTCGCAAGTTCCAGATTTGTCCAAGTTTCAAACAGAAGATAAAGAAGGCTCTGGAGATCGGAATTGGCCTCCATAGTATCCAAAGCAGGCCATAGTAACCTTATCCCGTTCTTGTGCATCATTGACTCTAAGGCCACTTTCATCTTTTCCATGAATGCGTTGATCTGCTTAGGACCAAGTCGTACTTCATATTGGCCATCCATATTCTTGAAAGTTGCATCCTTCTCCAACTCCTTAATATGTTGACTCTGTTGCCAACTTTGTTGTAAGAGTCCGTACACAATCGTCTCCCTTGGATCTCTGCTCATCATCTCTCTTCGACTCCGTGCATCAATCAGGTTTCTGTTTTGCACTTCGACTTCGATAATTTGAGACTTGAGCATCTGATTCTCTTTTTGGGAGTCGATTGCGACAGCTTTCCAGTGCTCAAGGAGTCTACATGTTGAAGAGTTTACTTGAGATCGAGACTCCATGCTGGAACTAAGTTTATCCGGGTCTGTTTGAACGGAATTGCCGTGCTCCAAGCAGCTTTGTTGACGTTGACGAAAGACCTTTTCAATGGGGAAGCAGGGAGAATTCGGGGGAGTGGGGGTGGGAAGATTCGACCGATTACTCTTGACGGTGAAATCCAAGTTTTCTTCTCCCTGGGCAGAAATACTCTCCAGTTGATTCTTGAGAATGAAGTCTTCACGACTGGCGAAAAGAAAGATTTTGGGAACCATTTGAGACTGCATAACAATAACTGAGTATGTTTGGTTTTAGGTACTAGGCATTTGTTTCATATAGTTCATTTGTATACTCGCTGTTGATACAAGCAGTATTGGTTATCTATTTAGCTAGTCTAGTCTACAATACTGGATTATTTCTCTTCCTAGATTTTCCATTGAGAACCAACGGATTTGTTTGTTTGGAGCAGAATTAAAGTGTATGGGAGTAGGGGTTAGATATCGACAAGGGGTCCCCGAAGTTACTTTGTGACTGATCATATTGGGTTTCGGTACTCGATTACAAGCGAACGAGAGGCAAACAAATCCGGTTGGTACTCAGCGAATGCGATTGTTGAAGAAATTTATTGCGCATATGTCGGCATCACAAACGCACAAGGGCTGCAAACAAACAAAACTAAATTCAGGGTGTTGCACAGCCTTTCGGCTCTGTACTATGCGTTGATCCCTAACCAATAAGTTGTCCCCTGTCTCGTATTTTATAAGGGGAATGTGTCTTTACTTTATGAGTTAATTGGCTCAAGTCAAACCTTGGTATCGAACGGGTGGTTGATTGATAGCAGAAGAATCGCATCGCTGCATTATGCAGATTGTTTGAATAAGTCAAAGGAGAAACCAGGGTAATGGGAAGTAAAGTGTGTATATATGAGGGGCCCAACCCAATTGATATGCTATGCCGAGTCGGGAGTCAACCTGGAAATTTTCTAGTCCCCGTCGGCATTCTCCTTTCCAACCCTTCCACCCTTTCTTTCTCTCCTTTCGTATATCACTGAGTTATATGGCTTGCATCTATCAATGATTTGATTGAAGTCACTTGAATAACACAGGTACTTCTACTTGGAGAAGTTTTCTGTCCGTTTGCAGTAGCATATATGACTCATTCTCGAGGATTTTCGATCTTTTTGAAAAGCGGTACATTCTATTACTCGGTTTGTTGTAGTGTTTATATATGTTTTTATGTGTTATATGTAATGCAGACAGAGCTCGAGTATCCAAATACTCTCGCAAGTCCTAAGAAAGTAGAACTAGTATCACAAAATAGGAGAAGAGAACAGAGAAGGTATTCTAGGGTGGGAGAAGATACACTAAGGGAAGGTCACTTCACTAAGATCACAAGCCCCGATCTACGATTTATGATTTGTCAAATGATGCATATTTCCAAGACTATCTAAAGAGACGTCATAAGTTGCATGCAGAAGATCGAAGGAATTTTAGGATCAACTGACAGCCAAACCCTCCGAACCGCATATTCGTCTGAGAACCTATCATCCGACCTTGGCAGTGACAAACTCATCCGACTGAAGACCCAATATTATGCCTGACTCCAAGTTCCACCAGCAACAGTCGCATCCTCGAGGGGTCGACGGCGTCTGTGGAATCTGCACACGTGATCCCCCACGATACTTGATGGCATTGAATCGGCCAACGAAGTGAGGTGCAATCTGAGACTCCTATCATTTACTATTAAACCAATTGACATCAACGAAAATGGCCAGGGGCGTCTTCTCCGAATCTTGGAGGCATTTCTGACTCCCTCATATGTGCCACAGCTGCGTATGCATCTTTCAAGCGAAATCAATAATGATGAATTCCACCTCAAAAAGATCAATGGCTCCTCACAACGAGTATGAATGAGGCTTTTCGGGCGGGTCATGTTGCGATGAATGAAAATCCTCCCGACTATCAAGTCAAAGGAAAGAGAGGGTGAGTAATAGTATCCGCAAAACTGAGTTCTGTATTGAAAGAAATAAAATAGTACGGGCAATACAGGCTCTTTCCCAAAGACTGGTGGGGTCGTTTCCTTGGCGATGGTACCGAATGGACGATGTTATACAAATATCTACACCCGACGCCAAATGACTTCCTCTACCAAGCGCTCAACTCTTCGAAATACGTTCTCGGCTCGCCACTGCATTACATCGATTTTCTGTTGACGACAAGATTTCCAAAGGCTGGCCAACGTCTCGTCGCTTGGGAATACTCTCAGATTTTCCATTTCCCCCAATCAGGCGGCTCTTTCATAGTTTATGGCTTTGTTTACCGTCGACAGCACGTGTATACTTCTATCGCTTCTTGGTACGATTTGGTGCATGGCTATATGGACCAACCGGAGCAGTACTGGTGTCTCGAGTGCCTTTCGGGCTGTACATCAAGCGGACCACACGTTCTGGTCTGAATGAACCAAATGCCCTCAAATTAGTTGAACAGTACACATCCATCCCAGCACCACGTTTCGTCGATGTTGGAAACCATGGAAACGAAATATACCTAGTCATGACGCGCGTCCCTGGCCAACAGCTCCGACACATTTATCACTTGATGTCTTATACGGAGCGTAATCGTCTTGCGGATGATTTAGCTGATTATATCTCTCAGTTAGGGAGAATTCCTAATACTACAGCATATATGATCGGCGGTACGTTAGGAGGCCCAGCCATTGATCATCGAATGCCCAATAGTGGTATCGGAGGCCCTTTTAATACCGAAGCCGACTTCAACAACTTCCTCGTCAGCCATATAGAGTCCACATCTGCTAGAATTCTCGGGGAAGAAAACGAACCCAGGAATCATCGCTTAGTTTTCACTCATTCAGATCTCCACTGGTCGAATATCTTGATGGATCAAGGAAGGCTGTCTGGGATTATAGATTGGGAATGCGCAGGGTTTAAGCCAGAATATTGGGAGTTCACTAAGGCTATGTATGCAGTAATGTGGCACAAGGATAAAGAGGAACTTATCAAGAGGGCTTTTGGGAAGAAGTATGAGAAAGAACTGGAGGGGGAAAGGAGGTTGTGGGATATAACCCCTTTTGGTTGTTGATGGCCATATTTGGAAGCTGGGAAACCAAATATATGTTTCTTTGGTTACGTGAGGATTCAAGAAACGATGGATCTGGTGCTTTTCGGGTTAGCTTGAGGTCTTTAGGGACACAATTTATTCCGGAAGATCCAAAAGTGGTTCAAATCAGTATTAGTCAACCAAGTAGAGAACCACAAGATGAACAATGTGCATCTTTGGGCTCTCTATCCGCACAATGTAATAATGCACAGGTATGTTCTCTGATAGTTATGTTAAATCGAATCAGTTTTATAAAAGTAGATTTTAGATCATGGATTACAGATTGCTAGCGAATATATTTGATTTTAGATTAATTTCTGGTCTTAGTACTGAGTATATAACGAATATAAACAATGTGTTTATTTCTCCTCTTTTCCTTATTATTTCACTATTTTCATTAATAATAACATCAAAAATACAACCTCAATTCGAAATTCAACCAGCGGTCACCCCAATAGATATACAAAGTGTACTCGTGTATAATTACAACCAATACTCTCCTCTCTCTCTACTCAACCCCACTCAACCCCATTCAGTTGAGTAAATTTTGTTAGGCGAGCGAGCACCCTTTCCCTTCCTCAAAGCTAGAGCCTAGAGGTCAAAATAACCTTATCGCTTATCCCTTAATTATCTTATTAGTCCCTCTCTTCTCTACTAACTACCCCTATACTTTATCTTCCTCATACTTTGTTGTTATCGTTATCGTCATCCTCATCATCGAAATCAAGCTTACCTTTAATTTCAGGCTCAGAATCATTCACGATATATCAGTACCAGTACTGTAGTGAATAAGAGTTTATGTGAATATTGGGGGGTTCTACAGTAGTACTAAAGAATCGTCTATTCGGTATAATATAATAGTGGAGATGCGTACGCGTAAAATTGAGGTTTGTTCCCCGGATAAGGGGTGGATGGATGGATGGTGATGGGTGGTGATGGGTACCGGTATAGCCTATGTACAGGCATAGGTATGGGGTAAGTAGTTGACGGGTAGATATACGTATTTTGTGTAAGTGGGCCTACAATGAAGTTATAGTTATATGCGTATTGAGGTGAAAGGAGAAAGGAGGAAATATGGTTGGTATATTTATGAGTAGTAGTAGTGGAGAGATAGATGTATTACATGTGGTGGGTGTGGTAGGGGAGGAAGGAGATAGGGAAGGAAAGGAAAAGAAAGAAGATAACCGAGTGAGTGTAGATCTTTGATTTGTAAGGTTCTTGGTTGAAATATTAATTGAGGAATAGTAATTATATTGATAACCAATATCCAATTTTTTATGCAGCAGTATTATATCTGGACCCAGCCCATCTGTTGTGGTTCGAAGGTAATAGTGTCCATCATTCCATGATGTTCATAGAGATTAGAATGAGATAGTAGTCATGACATACCATTCAAAACACTGGTGACAATCTCCACAGTCTCTCCTCCGTCTTAAGAACTTTATCATATTGATTTCCAAATATCCTTTGAAACATCGTCATCAGATCTTTACGGCCCCAAACCCCAAAGATCGCATGTGTGAACTCCCAATATTCCGGTTTGAAACCATCGCATTCCCAATCGATAAGTCCACAAAGACGTCCTTGATCCACCATTATGTTGGAAAAATGCAAATCCGAATGTGTGAAGAATGACCGGTGGCCTTGAGGTATATTTTCTTCGCCGTCATAAATTTCTGCTAACGTGACATCATTGCCGCCCACCTCACTGAATTTATATATGTTGAGATCTAATTCGGTATGAAAAGGTCCGCCGATTCGATTCGGGATGAGGTGGTCATACATAGGTCCACTTAGCGTGTCCGCGAAGAGGTAGGGAGTGGTGTTTGGATTTTTTCTTAGCTGTGAGACGTACTTTGCGAGGTCATCTACAAGTTGATCCCTTTCCGCATATGACATTAGATTTATCGATTCTTTAAGCCTTTGACCATGTACTCGTGTCATAACTAAGAGGGTAGTTCTAGTCTTTGAATCTTCGATGACATCGACGCTTCGAGGGGCCGGGATAGAGGTGTATCGCTCGACCATGTTGAGAGCATTCGATTCATTCCAGGAGGTTCCATTGGTCTTTTTGATATAAAGTCCGAAGGGAACTCGTTGAACCCAGTGTACATCCTCTGGTCCATAGATCCGTTTCCCGATCGCAATCATGTGGCGATAGCAGTATAATCGTGTGGAGACTGGTGCCCACAACCACAATCTATGAAAATCTCTTTTGAATATTGAGATAGGCAATCTGAATAGCTGTTGTAGAATACTAGGCTTGGGCCACCCACGATTGATTTTATCCTCAATGCTAAAGAGATGGAGGGCAGTAGTAAAACGGCGGTGGATGTCAAAGAGAAAATCGCTCGGCAAAGGGAGGTTTCTGGGATTAGTTGTGGATATACTAAACCACGCTCTAAATCCTGAAAAGTAGACCCCGTTTCCAAAAAAGAGATTTCTGGGTGTCTCTGGATGCTTCATTGCCAATGCATAATACTATAGCCATAGTTAGTCAGATCCTGTAGCTTTCTACAGTTATACAACCCACCATCTCTACCTGTAAGGCCTCAGTATCCACAACATCGGGTTCATCAATCCTCTTCCGTACTTCTATGTGACCAGTACGAAAGGCTTTATGCATACTCGGGGAAAGCAACCAAAGATTTTGTAAAAAGATCGCATCGTTTCGAATGCGACCAGAAAGCAATGTTCTCAACCGATCAACTTGAGATGTAGAAAGAAAGGCTTCCAGGATGATAAGTAAGCGTCCCTATATCAGAATGTGAGAATTCTTCTACCTACGTATAGTTATTTTCCAGTAAGCTTACCTCTTCGGCGGACTCGATGTTTTGAAGAAAGGAGGGAGGGATCACGTGAGAAGATTCAACAGGCTTAGGCGCCGGTCTCGTATCACTTTCTCGGAACATAGTCACGGTGCAATATGGCCCGTCTTCATCCCGAACCAAAGCATCGAGGCGTTCAGAAATAGGGTCAAAAGCCATTACTATCGATCGTTAGCATAATCCAAATGGGGGGCTGAACATTGTACTAACGCCGACTCGCCAACTTCCTCCAATCCACTTTGAATTGACGCAACCTACTTTCCACATCGTTTTTGTCTTGACTAATTATTAATTGTATGTATTTTGCTGCAACTTCAGGGTGGGTGGCTTCTTCGACGAAATGTTTCAGGAGCAAATGTTCAGTTGGTGACAGATCTGCAGAAGATATTGCATCTATGGCAGACTTGATAATAGCTGCAGCCATCTGTAGAGTTAGAGATTTAGATCGAAGGACAGCTAATACATATGTATGTTCAGGGCGAAACAATCAAGGTAGAGAAGTAACTTGATCACTGATTTGTCACAATGTTGGGAGTTGTTGGGAGTGGTTGGTATTTTGTGAGGGTTGGAGGCTTGGAGGCTTGGAAGGTCGGTAAGGGGTTGTGCTATAACATTGGCCAGTGCACAAAAACGAACAGAAATCATCATGCGACTTGCGACTTGCGGATTGGTAGGGTTATATCAAAGTGAAGCAATACAACATCAAAAAGCCATCTAAGAATGAATTTTAATATTCATAGGCTATGGCGAAAAGTAATGAACTTTGACTCACCGCCAACAATAATCATTGTGAAGAAGTATAGATTCATGAGATATTCCCAATCCCAATATGAAAACAATGATTCAGTAACCATTGCCTTCTCTCTTCTCTATCGAATTCTCTTTCGAATTCGCCTTTGCCTACACCCTTTATTTCTTCTGCTCAAATAACTCCGTCAAGCCTATCTAGACCTGTCTTTAGAACTTAAAGTTCTAGCTTCACCCAACTTACCCACACCATCTTATTATCTCTTCCATCAAACCGATACAGACTCGAAAATGGACAGATCTTCCGCAAGAATATTAGACCCAATACCTCTCGACCCCGCAAGCTTGTATATCATCCTCAACGATATTGGTGACCAGGTTGAGTTCCATTGGGCATTGTACCTTGCGAAAAGCCCTACAGAAAAGACTGGCACAGGAAATTTATATCATGCCACCAACAGGCTTGGGGTGAGCAAATTTATATTCCAAGAGAAAGTCGACTCCAACCTCAACTCGTCCGTAAACTTTCTTGTAGCAGTGAAAATCGGCGACATTGAGCCTTATCTTTGGGACAGCCTAGGAAATATGTTGCATCCACCAGACCAGCATCCAGATGGAAAGATGCCCATTGACGACTCAACCAATTGTCGTAGCTGGGTTGTGAAAGCACTCGAACTTCTGGACGATTACGGATACATCAAACTGAAGGGTGAATCCATCACAAAGATTCAAGATCAATGTCGCAGAGCTGCTGCAGATAATTGGACGTCTCGCGAAAGAACTGTCGAGAAAAGTGGCTACAGCTTTGCTTAGTGGTGCATCATTGCAGGAGGGTTATCTTAAGGATAAGGACAAGGCAAGGTAAGAAAATATATATTCCGAGTCAAATGAATTAAATTGAATAAAATAACTCGACGATACTCAGTATACTTAGTCATTACTGTATATAGAAGATGTACCGATCAAAGAACTGAGATTGTATAAAATATACAATGCCATGTCATGCTATATTATTTACTTAAGCCAAGAAACAAAAGAAAGAAAATAAAACAAAGAAAACACGAAAACACAAATGATTTTTAAAAGTTGATTTATATTCTCATCTTAATCATCATCCACAATTACGCTGAAGAATAATAAAGCTAGCAAACCACCACCACCACCACTATTCATTTTCTAACTCAACTCGACTCCGCTCAAATTTTTCCCCATCTGCGGAGACCTGATCCCATTCGAAACATACAATCCAAACCATGTTTCCTTCGATCTCGCTACCCCACTCCACCCCATTCCATCCATTGAATTATACACTTGCTTCACATATTCTACAAAAGGGCTGCACCCACAAAAGTCAAACTAGCGAGCAATACACCGATAACCATGGAAGACTTCTCCATTGGGGCCAATGCATTTCCTGCACTTGGCTTGGAGGTACCAGTGCCAGTGCCAGAACCAGTTGCAACAGCGGTTACCGATCCTGATCCAGCAGTGGCAGTTCCGGTTGAAGTTCCTCCAGAGTTTTGGGATCCAGCTCCAGTCAATCCAACACCTGCGCCGGCTCCACTCTTCATGAGAGCGGCAGCACCAGATGGGATGGCGGGAAGATCATCAGATGTCACGTTCCAGGTGGTAGATTGAGATGGGCAGTCGGAGGCTTTGTTGGTAGAGCTATATCCACCATCGCCACTTGGGTTTGCGGTTCCTGCAAAGGCGGACTTGAGAGCGGAGAAATCATCTTTTTCGGTCACAGAGTCGCCTTTGATGGTTACGAGACCATATTTGGATCCTTCCTCGGAATATTCATAGACGAGACCACCAGAGTAAACTGCAGTCATATCAGTGCTGTATAGAGATTTGACTTCTTCGAATGCACGGGTGTTGGTGTTGCAACCATACTCGGAAAGGCTATGATACATTAGTTTCAGTATTTAAGAACGAGACAAGGGGACTTACAAGATAGGAAGTCCGTAGTCAGTGAAGTTCTTGACTTTTTGATCCCAACCAGAGACTGTGAATGAAGATGGATCACACCAGGAGTAATCGTTGAAGGCAAAGAAATCACTACGCTGGTCATCGGTACCGCAGTTCATGTATTGGGCCATCTCCAATCGGTTCGAGTCAACATCGGCTGCAGAGTATCCAACGGGGATTGAACGATATCCACGGCTTCCGATATATTGTCTCATGTCACGAGTAACTGCCTTGACGTATGGGGCAGCATTCGTTGTGGTATCATCATTGATCACTTCGTTTCCTGAAAAGAATGCCAAGGTGTTGGTGTAGTTGGCAAACGCATCAATGGTAGCAAAGATGTTTTGGAGGTAATCGGAGTTGTAGGAAACGCCTGGGGTGGCACGGTTGAGGGAGTACAATGGTGTGTTGACGTCGAGAACCAAATAAATTCCTGCGGCTGCCAAAGCACTCATACAGTCATCGTGGTTGGCACTGTTGTCAACCGAATAAACACGGACAGTGTTGATGCCAAGGTCCTTGAATTTCGCAATATCACGCGTGCAAGTGGCCTTGTCGGCAATAGGGTCGACGAGTTTGGAAGATCCTCCGGGTTGGTAATCGACTCCACGGATATAGAATCTGCTGTCCCCAGAGAAGAAAGCTATGGCAGATTAGTAAATTGTTGAAGAGCCCATCAATTCCCAATAATCTTACCATTTCCTTTAGTTGTGATAGCAGTAAGAGATGTAGATGAAGCTCTTGGTGCCAAATTCTCAACAGGAGATGGAGCAGCCAAAGCAGAACCTGCAACAGCCAAAGCTGCAATTGTGTTGAAAGTCTTCATCTTGATTTGAAGTCGTTTAATTGATTTCGATTCGAAGTTTTGGAATTACGAAAGAAGATGGTCGATCGTAAATGGAAGTTGTTGAATTAATGAAAAAAAGGGTACTGTTGTAAATAGATTTGTTTGTGAATGCCTCAAAGAGAGTGAGAGACGATTCAAGAAGGATCTAATTAGAATAGAAGTACAAGTATTCAATAAATGGCAACTACAACGAACGATAGTGCCAATAAAAGTTATAGAAGTAAAGCAGAAGTTTTTGATGTTGGAAAGAAGATTGATTTAATATAATAGAAGGAAAGAAGAAAAGAAGAGAGTTAAGAAAAAAAGGGATGCGTCCAGATTTATCTACAATAATTAGCCAAGACCAATGAGGTGTTGTCCAAGGGTTCTCGTTCCAACTTCTAACGCCATGCCTCCATCATTTATGAGCCACTAATCCTATTATGGTATAAATCTTTAGGGATAGTCAGGAGTTTAAGCTTGGTATTCAAGGTTTAGAGTTATTTAGTGGAACCAAGTAATAATAAAGGCTCGTGTTAAGGTTTATTTTAAGAGATCGGGGTTTGTCTTGAAATTTGAATATCTTGAAGTAAGAGCTTGGAAAAAACACTGCCTCGAAGCTTATAAGTCTTCCCCTTCTAAATGTAATAAATGTATCAAGTTCTTACCTAATATCTAGTAGGTAGTAGGTCCGATCTCGAACTTTATTACTGTATATATAGTTCATCAAATCACTTCACTTATATCATGAATCATAATACAGTAAGGTAGATACATCAAACCAACTGGCAAGAGCATCATCGTTATCATCATCATCACCCATCATCCATCCATCATCGTTATAACCAAACAATCACCCAATCAATCACCCAATCAATCAATTTCAAACACTTCCAATTATAAAACTACTCCTCTTTTCTCTCCACTCACCCCCACTTACTCCACCTATTCACTCACCCACCGATGGGCATCTCGATTCTCTACCATCAAACCGCATATCAAAAGGTATCCATCCGTATCCACCATCATATCCACCCCTCAAATCCTCAAGCTCTCAAACCATCCAAACTCACCAAATCACGATCTCCCCCATCAATTTGGTCTCATCATCCCATCCATGATCCAATGATCCATTATCCATTATCCATTATCCATCATCCACTTACCTAGGTACTCAAACCCCAACCTGATCTTATTTATAAAAATCAAACCCTCCAACTTATATAACTCTAGCTCCTTACCTAGGTATTTACTCCAACTCCATATTCAGCCCCCGTCATCCTGACATCTCCCGAATAATCCATGTATGAATTGCCAGATTACTTGAAACAAGGATAAGATCCATCTTTGAATTGCATTCTAGGTAATCCTGATCTTTGACCAATAACGGGATGGGATATAGAAGGGATAAATGAGGATCTACTATCTTCTACAAGCTGGTATGCGAGAACCATTCGATCCCATTTGAGATTTTGATTGAACAAGGAAGGGAAGTACGGTACGTGAGTTTCTCCTTTTAAAATCATGAGTTTATTACCTAGATACGTTCGTTTCATATTGCAAGTGCGATGGATCTTTGGGATTGAGCGTTCACACCACTGTACAGTGATCCTTACTGCGTTTCGCTTGGCGATACAATAAGAATGAGATGAACCAGGATTTCTCAACATCTCTTGGTTTTTTTTCTTGGGGTGAGTTATATTTTTTGTACAAGTACTTCAGTAAGCTATTGTTGGTTTATACTATGTACTCGAGTAGGCGGAGTGCTATTTTATGTATTTTATTTGATGTGGTAGGTATCTAGGAGTCTTCTGTGCATACTCCGTAGAGTTCGTGGTGCTATGATTATTGTTGTTGCATCTGTTCATCCGTTCGTCCGTTCATTTGTTTCTTATACATGTATTACGGCAATACATCGTTGGAATTGTTTTAAATAAGGCTGTGATGTGATATTACTAAACAGATCTATCAAGCAATTATTTTTGCTATCATATCTCGCAGCATCATCTTCTTTCTCTTTATCTTTTTTTCGTGGATTGAGACATTGTTTTTAATTAATAAATTTAAAGCTTGTTTTTTTTGGCAATATTCACAGAACCGTTGAAAATACTCTGTATATTGCACAGTACACACACCGCCGTTACTTACATCAATCATCAGCACTAGTCAATAAATATTGATTTTCCTTCCCTGGTAAGTCAGTACTGATTACTTAGATACTTATCTTCTCCTTAGTACCGAGTTGAAGTTCGGTAGTGTAATTGGAGAATTGAGGGGGTGACTGTTGGACACGTGATGTTGAAGCATTTACCGAGAACTACCTAACCCAATTCTCATTAACTTCACCCTTATTGTTAGCCCCAAGCTATAGCTTGAGTTTTTGTATGAGAGAAAGAATATCACGGTGGTATTGCTAACCATAGTGTACTTGGAAATTTATCATGCTCAACTTTTGAATTCTTGGGTAATCACTTCGCAGATGATCTCTTCATCCGCTCGGCATACAACTCTGCTTTTTGTCGAGTATAGTAATACATACAAGCAAGTGCTCTAAATCTGCACCAACTTTATCTATACGTATCCATCTCTAGTACGATGACTTGCACATCACTATTGCAACACAGTATGGACAAGCGAAAACCTCCACCCCAAAGTCTCAGCTCAACCTCCCCCATACCCATACCCATACCAATTCACCAATCACACCCCTCAGCCAAAACCCCCGCCAGCTCCTCCAACCACTTCCGATCAACCTCATCAAAGCCATCCTTAACCCCACAATCCACATCAATAATAGCCCTCACCACCCCATCCACCACAATCGGTACGACAATCTCACTCTGACTAGCGGCATCACAAGCGATGTGGCCTGGAAACTTTTCCACGTCGGGTATTAACTGGGTCGTCTGAGTGGAAGCGGCAGTGCCACATACACCGCGGGAGAAGGCGATGGTTTGACAAGCGACTTTTCCTTGGAAAGGCCCGAGGATGAGAGAGGGGCGGGATGGGAGTGAGGAGGAGTTCAGGGTGTAGAATCCTGGAGGAAATGGGTTAGTAGGGTAGGGAAGGAAAAAGGGGAAAAGAAAGGGGGAGACGAACCGGCCCAGTTTACTTCGGATGATGGTGTTGGAAGTGATTTATATGCGTGCCATAATAATGATGCCGTGTTCGATAGATTACTATTTTCTCGTTTTGTTACTCAATATCCTGGTATTAGATACTACCACTCGCTCATCACCCATCTCATCACCCATCATCATATCACATCACATCACCTGAACCACGATCGTAACCCAAAAAGATGTTCGAAATATTTACCAGACCTAAATCCCATTAGTACATACATATACTTATATATATATTCATCTCAACATCCCCATCAACATCAACATCAACATCAATGTATCAAATCCCCAAAAAACCTCCAGAAACAAAAGAAATTACAAAAAAACATACCCAATTCCTCTGTCCATCAAATAATCCCCTCGCTTCCTCTAATACCTGCGCATATGCCTCTTCTTTACTAACATCAGATTTGAAAGTTGAGGAGTCGGCGTGTACCTATGTTTTTTTGTGTTAGCTTTTCTGAGCGGTGGGCATAGGTGCCGTTGTGTTATTCTCGAATTTGGAGTTTGGAGTCTGATGTTGATGTGATGTGATGTGTGATGGGAAGTTTGAGGGTGAGATGGGATGGGGAGGAAAGAGGGGAAGAGGACAGACCATTTTGCTTGCTTGCTATTGGATCGATTTGGAATTTACCAAATGATGAAACTGTAATACTAAATCAATGGATGCTGGGGGCTGGAGGCTGGAGAGGAGATGAGAGGCGATGAGGGGGTTTGTGACAGGAGGGGTATAATGTGACGACAGTGGTATGGTGTGCTTGAGGCTGGGACTGGGACTGGTTTGATGTATAATTTTATTTAAGGATTAGAATGGGATGGAATCACTAGGTAGTAGCGCAGTGTGATTTCGGATTTTTTATCTTTATAACGAGGGGCCTCACAAAGTTCACATGATGAGGGGAGGGGAGGGGAGTGAGGAAAAAAGATTGCTAAGAGAAGTGGTCTGTGCGCGGCGGAGGAAATATGGTGCAAGGTCTCGTGATATATATCCAGGAGGGGTGGGGGTTTTATAGAGATTGTCGTGAAGATGTGTATTCAAATTCAAAGGCCATATCATACCATATACAATATGGTAGGTATCTTATAAATGGCTTTGGAAGGACTTGACTACCTACTTTCAGAGTTGAAAGTATCTGTAGATGCATTTTATTTTGTTTGCACCCTTTTATGCTATCCTATCCTATTCATTTCACAGGCTGGTGTGGCGTCAGTGTAAATCCACTGGACCACTAGTACTTACTTGGCTCTGGTATAGATGATTGTATTGCATTGTATTGCAACTGTACTGTACAATAGCCAACAGGAGTCGCGCCAGTGGTAGTAGGATAGCCTAGAAACTGAACGGATCCGGCTTGTAAGCGCTGGCCGGGCGGATAATAATAATTTTGTAACATAGCCGCATAGCCGCATAGCCGCATAGCTTGTTGGGGCTGTATATATATACATATATGGTGGGATTCGTGGTCGGCCGGCCAGACCTCGTGGGTTTCCGAGATAGCCATCTCGCGGTTGCTTTCAATACCTCCTTGCGACATATGGAATCACATGCGTGGCGTGGTTAATAAAAAAGAGGAATTTGAGTCCTGCCTCGTTGGATCTTGTTGCGTTTATTATTAGCTTGAATCTTTGGCGGTGTTTCGTCTGGATAGCCGGATCGGTCAGGTCGGGTCAGTCAGTGTCGTGTTTCCTGCATCGCTGCCCAAGAAGTGCTGTCACGAACGCTTAAATGTAAAATGGGAGGGAGCTGCGCTGTACTTGGAATTTCTTCTAATAGAGAGCTCGCTGTTGTTATCTTTGACGTACTTTTATAAGATGTAGGGCTCGTACGATAGTTACTTGCCCGTTTCCAGAATCTATTTTTACTTACTCTTCAAGTAAGTCGTAAGCACATCGTTACAAGGAAGTTAATAGAGTGCTATATCTTCAGTATTCCGTTGAATTCTAAAGCGAGATTCTTGCACAGAGTTTGGGCTTGCATATCCTCTGCCTACTCGGGGAGCTCATGGGTGTCATCTATACATGACTCAAGCCGGTATACCGGCTAGTCGACCACAGTGCGGATATAAGATGCCTCGCGCATCGATCCTTGGAAGATGGTTTCGTCCGCGCATGTTCGCTTAGTTCTGCAATACTCAGCCTGGTATTATCGTCGTTATCTGTCTTTTTTTTTGTAAAGCGCGCTGGCGATATGTACCACCACTTCAGGACAGAATCCCTTCACCATCAGTAAGCATCTCATCGATTCAGCCATACTTGTCCCTTTGTGGCGTTGCTGTCTTTAGATTCACGGGCCTGGTACCGCCACCATTGTCATTCTTCTAGAAGTTTGGGGAGTTGAGTAATTGGCCTATCAAGGAAGACTTCTAGGGTGGAGTGTGAAAACCAACTTGCATTAGGATTTGAGGAAGATTAAGAAATCGAAACATGAGATTGTGATTTATAATTGGACAGCAAGTTCAAATGAGTAATTGTGCTCACCTTTATTTTATGACAGTAAGTTCTTGCGCTGCCTTCATAAATCTCCCGCTAGTACTTCGAGTACTGACAACTGTGTCTTTTCTGTCTAATGCTTTTGTAAGTCGACCCGGTGACAGACAGTCCCGACTTGCGTATCTTACATTTATTGCAGCTAAGCAGCTTCAACGCGCATTTGATGGTGTTATGTTATCTCTACAGTAGATGGAGTAGAAGTGAGGCAGATTAGCTGGACGTCGCAGCATACAGTATGTCAGGGATTAGACGTATTATTTGAACAATTATATTATATAGATCGCTCGCTCGCGTTCTAAGGGCTTCAAAGTTCGGTCTTACGAGGCTGCGACAGACTATAGTGCGAAGTCTTCTACGATCACTGTCTGGCCATATTCATGCAGTGTAGCGCTCGACGACAACGGATATTTGGTATATATTGCTATTATTCGTTCTTACTACTGAGGTTCATACCAGGGTTTCATAAATGTCAAAGATTGTCGTTCGTGTAATTTCTGTGGATATTGAACGGTATTTGAAACCTGTATCTATGATATTTCTTCGATAGTCTAAATCTTCAAAGAGAGAAATGAACATACAAGGTTGTTGTCGACAAATTTTCCGTATTCTCTATTTCTCATTCGGGCTAAAAGAACAGCTACTCGGTATTGAATTGCATCAAAAGCACACTGTAATCCTTTTGCCGGGCAAACTAGGATTCAACTTCGTGAAGCTCAGGTTTAGACTGTACTGTAGTGCCGTAGGCTGGGCACATACACACAAAGTTAAGTCAAGCCGCCAATCGTATGACCAGCACCGCTGAGGCATCACTTGCTCATATTATTATTGTGGTGTGAAACAGACTGCCATTGTCTCCTCGCTACCCTCCTAACGTTCAAGGAGCTTAGCTTTAGATGTGCCTATTTCCACATGTAAAATTATGCGAGTTCTTAATTCTGTAAAAGGAAGTGTTTGCAAGAGAATGGAGAATCCTTCGTTGTGCCCCGAATGCATCTCTTGATTTTTCCTCCTTGGCACTCCCTTCCTCGTCCTTCCCTCTTCTATCCTGCCTCTAATAGTTAATCAGTGAAGTTACTTCAGTTTCCTCCTAATAATTGATATATCGCACTTCTTCCTGATCTTGGAGCTAGAATAGGAGAGGAGGTGGAGACATTTTGGGGGGGGAGAGGGGCTGATAATAATCATATAATCATATAATCAGTGACCATTGGCAACTATCATATAATCAGAATTGATACTCGGCTCTACAATCTCTCTCTCTATTATAACCTTCAAAACAAACTCATCTCTCAATGTTTTTGGCATTCATTCTATTTTTGATAAGAGTTCAACCTATTTTGAGCCATTCCTTTAGAAGAATACTTTTCAGAAAGCTTTTGGTCTATTTCTTCTTGCTCTGATAGTGAATATTAGCGATCCTATCCCTCTATAAGATAGGATGGGAATCATAGGATAGGATAGGAGGGGAGGGGAAATCAAGAACACTGGACTTAGATTCACCCGTCGGTTTCCACTGTGACTCTAGGATATATTCATGATTGGCCATCATAAGATTGAGACTCTAGGTGCTAGCTAGTGCACTTTCTTTTTGGGATTATGGAGAGACAAATCCCATTGCTCAAATTCCAGTTGACAACTTGACATTATTAGGAGCTGTTATTTCGTCTGTGGAATAGTTCTAAGATATCATGTCCTTGTGTATGAATGTAGCTCTCATTGGCGCATTCGAAAGGTAATCCAAAAAGCTCAAGTTAACGGCCAGTGCCCAATAAGGTCTAATGTGGTCCAACTTGAAACCACCATGTTACTTATGCGCTAGTCATGTTTGCACACTTAGCCGAGCTGATATGTCAAAGCTCTTGCCTTCCTTGAAGTTCCATGCAAGTCCAGTTTACATTTTCCAGGAGTCGTTTCATTTTAAAGGCACTTCCGGTATTTTCAAATTTGCTTGGTATTGATGTGCTTCCGACCTTATTAACAGAACAAGCGTCAATCAATGACATAACCAGTTAATATCGTCTAATCAGGTTTGAATAGGGGAACTGGTTAGACACCAGGCATATTTGCGCAGGGTTGACTTATTGCCAAAGAACTTCGTCTTCCTATTGCGAATCCTATGAGCGAGAAGAAAAGGACAGTACATAGGTGGGTGATAATTAAAGCACAATTTGTTGAATCTGGTCAACTGCAGTATTTTCCTTCATCAAGAACAAGACAAAATCATTCGGCGCCTAATACTGAATTTTACGCGTCCAATGATTTTACAGAGACTGTATTATATATGCTGAGTATAAAATTGTCCGCATTAATCAGGATTTCATCATTTGACTGGCGTCCATGACCATGGTATATATACAGTACCGGTATGTTGATGTTCACATATCTACTTGATTAGCCTTATAGTTTGAGTGGTCATTTTCAAGCAATGTTTTCATTGGCGATTTATTCCCCCACCCGTCGATGAATTCCGGTACTGCAATTCTTCCATTGAAAGTAATATTATCTGAGCAAGGCCCAAGAGATAGATAAACAAGATATTGGGCTATAACAAATGTCGACTTTGAAAAAGTTGAATGAACCTTGTGTTTGGGCATATTTACTGTTCAAGTATTTGAGAGAAGAACTACTCGAGTATCGGCAAAGTCTTTGGCTTCTTTGAATGTTTGCATGATGCTGGCAGGTACCGTCAGTGTCTTTCCGAGGCTAAATGTCATCTGCGAAAATACCCCCGCCATATTCGATGGGAATACCTTTGAATGTGTGGCCTGATATTATGTGCTGAAGGCTCATATGTAGGTAGTATGTAAAAGATCGCTGTCTTATGACCAATTACTCGAGCTTAGCTTACCAGATCTGAAATTCGTATGCCTAGACAGTGCATAACCGGTACTGCTCGTCGGGGATTGGATTAGATTCTCTGCGC
Source organism: Sclerotinia borealis F-4128 (assembly GCA_000503235.1). Lineage (NCBI taxonomy): Eukaryota > Fungi > Ascomycota > Leotiomycetes > Helotiales > Sclerotiniaceae > Sclerotinia > Sclerotinia borealis. The sequence goes on along the minus strand of KI628571.1, from coordinate 192,212 downwards.
TATAAAATACAAAACCTCTGCTTGGTACCAACTCATTAAAACCAGTGTGTCCAATAGTCTAAAGTCTAAAGTCCGGACAGCAGTCTAGACAGCTAGTCTATGATTTGATTGAACCAGATGAACTATTGGGAAAGATCTAATATAAAGAGTCTAGATTACTATCCGGACTTTTGGACGGTTTATATTATATGATTCAAAATATAATGAACTTGTAGTATATCTGTAATCATATATCATATTATTATATGATCTTAACTATATGATTATATAAACAATTTAAAAGTCCAGACAAACTAAATAATAATCTAACTAATCTAGCTTTAAATATTATTGGATTAACTAGTCGGCCTTTTTATTGGACTTAAGTTTGACTATTTAATTCAAATGATCTAGTCCATCCTGTAGTCCCGACTATTGGATACCCTGATTAAAACTCATTAATTAGTACAGGTAGTGTCCAATTGAAGACCATGGCGCACTGCAGAAGAGGCGTTGGTATTCTAATGTCTGTCTCGATTTGAATGAGGAATCTTGGTGGCCCTGCTATGAAGCTTTGGCTGGAGTCGCATATCATTTTAGCAACCAAGTCGATATCAAGAGAACATTCGACATATAAATAGGTAGCACATGACTGTTCACCATCCACCCACCATAATGCTCCTCGAAACGTTCAAGTTGTCGAGCCTCACGATGTGAAAAATCTCACACTCAGCATATTTCTTAAGTTACCTCGTATCAGGGTGCTGTAAATAAAACTTTCTTGTCAACAGCAGCGTACCAACAACATTAGAAGTCCTCCTTAGGCCAGCCACTAAAACATCAATATGATGACTGATACATCTCTTTCTCGGCAGAGATATCACCGAGATTCTCCATCGACGAATGAGTCTCGGAATGACAAATGAGATTCTCTCTAGTGGAAATCCTACCTCGAGACCGAGTACAACTTGTGCATATCATTGCAAAGTTGTATGGGAAATCTGCGTAGCATAGGATAACCCAGGGCCTTGTAATCTAACTGCCGAATGTCGGGAATGGTTACTTGGTCGAAAAAAGCCATGTTCGTATCATTCTGAAACTTGAAAGACCAGAAACTGGCAACAATGTGCCTACATTGTCAACTTTGCAAATGCTTTGACCCAACCACACCTGATGACCAAACCAAAACAAATCCACCACCACGTCAACAATGCATATTATACATTTCAAAAATGAACAATCGCGCATTGTGTTGACCAGCTAGAATCCCCGATGGAACAACTATTACCATCGGACCTTGAGGATTCGAAACAACACGACTCCAAATCTGCCATTGCCGAATTCTACGAGGTGTTTGGGGTTCAAAACATAAAGAGGTCGGATGTTATCTCTTCACTGGAGGATTGATGATTCACCTTGTTGTATCTGAGTAGCTAGACGTGTTTCTCCTCCTCCTGTTGAGCCATACTATCCTAGGAAAATTCGAGGCATGCGGCATGAACTTGTTGAACTGAACTGAACCAATGGACTTGATGATGATCCTTGGAACAGTATGTTGATATTTAGCACGGCTTTCCAAATCAACTGTTTAAACTTTAATGACTGTGGAAAAGCTTGATTGTGATCAATGCCCAAGCTCTTTCATCCATAAGATCATCCAATTAATGGAATATAAATGAACCCACAATAACCAAAAACCACCGGTACCCAATGCGAATCTTCCGGCTGCACAGAGCACATAAGTACAAGCACCCTTGAAGTTATGAGAAAGTGTGATCATGACTGATGTGGAGAATCGACGCTTTCGGCAACGGCAACGACAACGGCTACAGCTATCACTGTGATAAAAGGTTTACCTGTGGAGAGACAAATTTGCTAGAGGGGATGGCGTCCAAAAGTCCGGACGGTAATTCAACAATAAGAGATTTCACTTGAAGTCATCCAACTGTACTCGAGTATATATTGAATCATTAAATTCACCCAGTTATTTTCTTTTCAAAAATCCACAAATTTTTCAAACACTGAAACATGAAGGGTCCTAACTTGAATCAGGTGGTATTTCGCACTATAGAGCCTCCTGAGTAAAAGCGAAAGCGAAAGCGAAAGCGATGACTAATCTTCTATTAACTCATGTAAATCTGCGATTTGATGCTCTGATAATGACCAGGATATGAAGAAAAAGAAATTGGTATCCAATTTTCTCTCTCTCCCAATCGGGGAACTGGATTGGATAATTTGTGAGTTTAGCCTGTGGAGCATTGGTTTTGTAGGTTAACTCTAAAGTCTATATAGAGAAGAAATGCGTTTGCAATTGCAATTGGGATAAGGGAGGTTTATATAGACAGTTCAGTAGGTTCTAATCCAAACTTGGCCGATTGAAGTACAGGTTTCGAAGTTGCTGCACATCATGGGGTTGAGTATTACTAGATGAGTAATGTAATGTATTAAGTCACTGGATTCTAAAACTTTCCTGCTACTGTAGATGTCATCTAGAATGTTGCGTCATGAAATGAAATAAGGTTTTAACCACCAACAAAAGGACTAACTTTTGAGACTGCAGACGGGATTTTCCTCTTCATCATTCCGAGTCTTTTCCGGTAGTCCCTTGCTGTATTTGTATTAAGTGAATATAACTTTAGGATCACTGACCGACTGGAAGAGGCTTCAGATCTGCGTTCAAGTAGATCATTCATCATAATCACTGATGGCACGAATGAACCAATGACCGAATTCAATTTGATATTGTCCAACGTCCATGCGCTTAGATCCCAGAGAACAATCAAGTCCGAAGAGAAAAGAACAGATTGCATGCAGATGAGATCAACTACAATCTACAAGCCATGAAAGCAGCACCACGGCAGTCGAAAAAGAGCCAAGCGCAAGGAAAGAAGGCCCACATACAATTTGACAGCGCAGGTTCATCATCACATTGTATACCCATCCATATCCACCATATCCATCGATATCCATCCAAGTGGAGCATTCTGCCTGATCAACATCTCGCTCCTTCCTCACTCGATACACCGGCAGTTTAGCTGAAAACAGGAGCAAACACTTATGGGGAAACTTTGAAATAAATTTTGAGAAGGAGCAGGGGATGAAAGAAAGGTTGGGCATACATACATGATACATCTTGATACATGCGGTGTGAGTTTCTCTGGTGGAGAAGAGGTCATGACTGATCGCCGGTGGGGAAGAAAATTGAACGGGGGGGGGAGAAGAAAATCGAACGTGGGGAGAAGGCATGACTCGTGAGGAGAAGTTGAGACTGGAAACTCTGTATCGATTTTGTTGATGTGAACAGTGCAATTATGCAATTGAAGAATGTCATGATGTGTGTGGAAGAACTAGTATCAATACCTCACAACTCATCAATGCTATCTACAATACTAATGCCAGTTTGCGATCTCGGCAAACGGGAAATATGGAAGATATTTAAGCAAGAGAATACAGTATGAATGTATATTTGGGTTCTGGAAAGCAATAACGAAAAGCGTTTTCATTTAAACGAAAATTGTTTTCTGATAATCTATCCCATCTTATCAAGCAAGGAGTGTGATTATCTTAAACTAAATGTAGATTTAGAAACAAGAACGAGATCATATTTTGCGTACTAGGTGTGTAGATAGTTGAATTTGGGAGGTAATTAAAAATCGCACAATGACAGTAGTCAAAACGAAAGGAAGCGTGAAGTGTGGTGATCGTCCGTGCCTATTTGGCTTTGGCTCATCGTCGCTTCCTGTTTTGTCAAGAAGTGGAGAACAATGTAATGCGCATGCTAAGCGCTCACTTGAACATCAGCATCAAATAAGATTGAGATAACGCAATACAGTATCATCAAGCTTTGGTGTAGATATTGTAACCCTGATTTGAGTATAAATTTGAAGTGCTCGGGCTTGAATAGTAAGAAATGCACTTGCAGCCAGGAGGAACTTGATTCAAGTGTCAAATTACTCATAAACGACGATACATCAAATGTCTATATCTATATGAATGTCCTAGATAGGATTATGAGTTCAAACCCTAGGAACAAATGTTCAATTTCGTCCAAATGAATCGACGAAGTTACGTAGATCTTTTGATATTAAATATCCAAATGCAACATCGGATGTAGGTCGCGAGCCGCAGTGTGCTCCCGGTGAACTGAACTCAACTTTTTAACCCCTGAATTTTTATTCCTAATTTTGTACTCCCGGTGACCTACGGATTTCCGCTGATGAATTTCACCAGATCTAATGTCTCTGTACTTGTGAGACTGGAGATCATCACTTCCGTGAAATGGCTCCTAGAAACATTATCGCCATCAACGTTTCCGATCGCCAAACAAGCTGAATGTTTCCATCGATCGACATAGCTGTCTCGGGAGTACCGTTGGCAACAGATCTTTCTCCATCTCCGGAAGGAATTCCCATCACTATCTATCTGAATACATATGCAACTAGAGAACACGCCCATGCAATCCTGATCAAGTACCCGCTACCAAATATTCTGGCGACTGATCTGCACTCGCAAGTAACATGATCTTTCTATTCCAGCAATCGGCGTACAGGTGAGCACGAGAAGAATATCGAAGGATAAAAGAAGGCATCTCTTCAAAGTTCAAAGCCCTCAAGCCACGTAGCCACGAGGGAGGCGAATGATTACGGGGCCACTCGGAAATTTCATGTGCATTCCGAGTTCAAATGCCGCGGAGCATTGCCTGTTCACGGTATGGTCGAATGTCTCGGAAAATTCTTTCTTTAGATACGGCGAGCAATGGGGTAGGTCGCCAAAGGGAATACTTTTTTTGATTTTGATATAAGGATGGAAGGAAGTAAGGAGAAGAGGGACTGAAGAATAGAAACATGCAAAGTTAGAGACATCTTGAAACTATTCGCAATACGAAGAGTCTGATTCCGACTCTAGGAAAATGACATGATAGTTACTCAGAGTAGTTCATTCTGATCAAGTTCAGCCTCTTGTTCCTTGTCCACGTGTACATTGAACGGGTTTATATACAAGTAAACAACGGCTTGCAGACAAGACATTCAGAAGTTTGCGAGCCGCTCCTGTCACTGCCATATAAACGTTCTCTCAACTTGAGACATGGGTCCACAAAGAATCACGCAGACGGATAAGAGAAATATGATAATTTCCTCATATTGTGATATCCAGCGCTTAGTAGCAAGACATACACAAGCCACCCTCGGCAAAGATTTTCGTAACATGAATGAATTGACATATGAAAAAGAAAGCCAACCTGTGCACAAATCTGACAAAGAAATCAAGCCGTCTAGTTCCACGCGAGAGCGGCGCGTCACGAGCTTCCTTGCGTTAGCCATCCCCTCACAGTTGGACAACAAATTGAGAAAAAAAAAGAACATACCGCGCGGCGGTGGCTTTGCTGTCACGAATTCTTACATAAACGCCACAGAACGTGAAGACTCACTCACATACGCCACGCCACCTTTGTATTTCCCTCGGACGCTGTGTTCGAAATACACGTTTCTATGCATCTCGTATTGTGAAGCCTTATTGGATCAGGTTTGCGACAACAGTAAACCCCTCATACGCTCCCATTCGGAACACATACATCAACTTGCTCTATATATAGAAATTTTGGTATAAAAGTCTGGAATTGTCGGTGATGCTTCTGTTTTGGGACGAGGATGCAGATGAAACAAACACGTACCTACCTATATGGGACATCTTATCATGGACATCTCAGACTTAAGATCGTTCCGATCGGATGGTTATCTAGGTGTGTGATCTGACATACGCACTCAAATCTCCAAATCTCCCAATCATGCCAGCGGGCTGTGTCGCACCGGCGATGTCTGGTGAAATTCAACTATTGATTATCCTTTTTGGAAACTGACAAGAGATGAAAATAAATAAAATGCAGATATGATACGATGCCCAGCCAACTTGACTTTTTGTACCACATAAGGTTCTTTCTCCTGTGAAAAAGGAATGTGAATGTGGGGGTTAAGCGTTCAAGAGAGGGTAGGTAGATGTGGGTTTCTGCAACTGTACCGAAAGGGATGCATTTGAGAAGCTTGATGTGGTGAGAACCAGTGAGATGATGCGGTATGTCACTGTATACCGTATGCATCTAGGCGCATGCTTGCGGAGGTACCAAAGTCTGGATTATATGAGATGAGATGATGACAGGAAATTATTTGAGATCTATCTCTATTTACCCGTCCACCCACATCTACAGATGCAAGCGCGAGACAATATTCCGAGAAGGTAGTATTTTAAATATTGCGACATATATATATAACAAGGCTTTTAATGGTGTGATGACACAATATGGGTAGGAAAGAAGACCTAGGGGTGATGATCTTGGTAAGCTAGGAAGCTATATTATGAATCTATGCATTACCTAACCATCATCATACCAATCCTTCTCAAGTTTTTTCGGAGGTGGGTAGAGTCCCGAATGCCCATCGGACAATAAGCACAAAAACTTGATCTCTTGTAATCTTCATCTATAGATTTTCATCTTGATGTGGCATCTGATCGAAGCCTTGGCCGAGTTGCAGAATGCAAGATCTTACCTTTCGGACATGAAGATCGGTTTTTTAATGATAGTTGTGAGGTTTGTCCTGTTGAGCTGCAGTGCTGCAGTGCAATGCATGTGTTTGAGGGTGGGTGGTGGTCAGTCAGGTGGGATTGGGGATTGGACATAGTACGAGCAATGCTCAGCTCGGTGAACAGAACCCCGTCAGGCTGTAAGCATAGGCTCATTATTCCATGCCTACTCTGTATGTGCTCATGATCTATGATCTATCTGCACTGTGCAGTGTGTCGAACCCGAGTCAAGACAAGATATAAGCAGGGAGTAGATTTGAAGATAAGCAGTTCTTACTACTTAGATGAAGCTTACATCTATGCGAGGGTATTGTGAGGATTGTGGATTAAACTTCCTTCCGTCACTCTGTGGGATGAAAATTGTGGGAAGATTCTGGACAATAAGACCTGCATGTCTCTAGATCCTAGTATGCTGTGGGTTTGAGCACGCTCTTCACAGAAAACGGTTCCGCAAGCCACAGTATCATTGATTGAACGGCACTGCATTTCAATATCGATATATTGAGCCATCAAATCCGGCTAAGTTCGGTTGGCTGTGTAAGGCACAGTTGGCTATCCTGCCATGCCCTCGGAATCCCAATGGATAATGCCTCATAGGATTCATCGATAGCTCGCGCCGTATGTAGAGTGTACACGTAGTGAAGTCACTTGAAACTTGAAAGTCTCTGCGACTCCTGGTCACTTTGTGGATTCCTCTTCCTGCGGTAAAGGTAAGTGGGGAAGAAAAATGATGAGAAGCACTGCATCACCAAGGATTTACGTTGCAATACAGGGCTAAATGGCAGCGTCGCAGTAACAGATTCTTCCGGAAGAACGATGCACACGTCTGGCCAGTCGTAACTTGAATAGAGTACCGATGGAAGGGTACGGCCGGAAATCTCAGGATGTTCTTAGCAATTATATCTCCACATCCAAGCAGGCATCAGGGTTCTAATATGCATGGGATCGGTCGATGATCATTCTAATTTTGATATGATAATGTTCTCGTGTTGACTTTTTAGGATATATAAAAATATAGCTTGCAATAGTTTGTGAGTCAGTGATATTAATGAGCAGCAATATGGTTTCTGTTTAACCGTGAGATGATAACTCAAACTTTTGAAAGTTGGTACTGTAATACAAAATATATACAATACAGAGAGTTTTCTCCATAGAGTATAGATAGTAATATTATTGAATTAAGATATACAAGATAAAATGTCTAAGCGACAACAATTCGGACATGAAAGAAAAAATACATGGCCAAAAACCGACAAGAAGGAAAGATTAAATTAGCCCAACGATTAATATCTCAAAAGTGGATTCGATCGACGGATTAGATTTTGGATTGATCTACCGTATCATGTTGTAGTAAATTCTTGCTGACCACACGAGTCAACAACTTCTTCTCCCACGACAACGCTTCAACACCCTCGGTTAGAGATAATCGTACGACTTGCATCCTTCCACACCAACATGTTGGCATACTCCGAATTCTGGATAGATCATTTAGTAATCCTTGTTATATAGAATCTTGGAATATCAAAATGATATCCAGACTTTCGAGCGCTTGGTAAGTTGTGCGGCCTGAACTAATTGTGACTTGTGATTGTGATACAGATCTTCATTCAAGTTCATTGCGATTTGAGAGAAATTAGGGTTAATTAGCATTGATTGTATCAAGAGCACGTGAATGGCCGGCTTAAACCGGCAAACTTCATCGGGATTGCCCACCGGTTTACAGTAATAAGAGATGATGGAGATCCCGTCCGAGCCCAGCATATCGAAATCGTTTCCAGTTTTGATATCCGCCTTGTCAAGATCTTGTCAAATGAGATGTATGTTCATCTACAGAACAACTTTTAGATGCAGATAGCCTTGGCTTGGCTCTATGAGGAGATTTCACCCATCCATTATCATAAGCCACCATCTAGGTGCGACTCTTGGATATCAAACGTAGAACTATAGAAGCGGGAGAAGAATCTCGGAGAATAGAGCGAATTAAAAGGTGGAGAAAGATTCTTTGACAGTTATCTGTCTCAAGCGACTGCAAAAAATGCGAAAATTAATTTTGCTAGATTTTAATCATAAAATATGTGTAAACTGTACAGTACTTTGTATACGACATACGTATCGTTCTGTTAGTACAACAGCTATTACTCATTCTCTTTGGGATTCGAGACGGTGGGGACGGAGCCTTTAGATCTTTGTCTACGGGGCACAAGGGTATTAATCGGCGATCCAGTGGCCTTGTCATCCATGCTTGTGCGCTGCCGTAAGCTCTTGGTAAGTCATTAGAGATGTGCAACGATGTGCATGATCAGGGGTCTTTGTGCATCATGAAGCTCAGCGAGGAAGTTTGCTCCGTTGTCTTCATCAAAAAGGGGGGGATTATGCAAATCTTATCGTGCTTTTATATAAAATGTCTCAGAGTCAAGATCACTATGTCGTCTAAAAACCGTTGCGTTTCTAGTAAGGCTTATCCATGACTCTCACGTGGCGCCTTCATGCCAGTCTCTTGGTTGGCTATAGGCTCATCAGATCCTATTCAAAACCCTGTAAATCTTGCCAGCTCCTGATCCTTATATGAATTCGTTTTTTCAGATCCGTTTGTTCTAGTGGTTTGTCTGATGTTAAGGAATGCAGGACGATCTCAGGTCTCTGATGATATCGATATCATGTATTGAACAAATTTCAAAATTCCCCTTAAAATAATGATTTTCATTCAAGCCACCGGGGTTCGCTTACGAATAGATCCTACAGAGATGCGCCTTATCACACTCACACGTGCGCTTCAACTTCTGCGAGCGTAGACGTCCGTATTGTGATATGATTGGGTAGGAGAGAAGACTACAGATGGATGGGGGCGGATCGCTTGGGCGTAGGATCCCGAGACATGCAGCTGTCAAAGTATTTACTGGAACCATCCTAGGTTCAGACTTGAGTTATTCTACATTGAAGCCCGAAGATGACAGAAACCTTCGACAATAATAATCTTACAGTCCTCGGGAAATGTTAACGTTTGTGAGATCCGAGCTTGTAATAAATTCTGACATCCAACGTTTTTGCAAGTGTGGATACAATACCTCGGCGGTTCGTTGTGATTTCTTCCGGAACAATTACTGTACAATGTATACATATTTGGAATTTTGGGATCAACAAGCGGAATGAGAATCCTATCTAATTCATCTTGGCAAGGGATATTCTGATATTCTTTGCAGTATGCCAGTATGAGACTAAACTTGCAGTATCTCCGTCGGTAAAGTACCTTCGATGCGACGAATTGAGATTGTTGCACAACGTCACAACGATAACCGCAACCCTCAAAGTCAGGGGTGAAAACATGCCGATATCTGAATTAGGAAGATCTTCAATGCAATTTCTGCATCATCATGGGTTTAAATGCCGACAATGGAAAATGATTGTTGGTGTTGAGTCCCAAAATGGTGATGTTGTAGTAAGAATAACTGTCGTGATAGGTTTCATGTTGAGAGCAGTCAACGTTATTATTTTCGAGGAGAATAGTAGATACTATTAGTAATAGTCATAGTATATATAAGAAGTAAAGCACTTCATTAATTCTATACTCGTAACATGTAACTTATTAGTGAATGTAACACACTCGCATTCCAGACCTGGTGAAGGTTCTGGGCTATGGTCTCACCCCTTTTGTATCAGCCGACATTTATTTCGCAACGCCTTCGTGAAACCATTGGCATTACAGTACCATAAGAGTTTGCTGGTGGCTACAAAAGCAGGAATGAAAGTCAGCGATATTATTAAAGGGAAGTGATCTGCCGTGTAGCCTTGTAGAAACTGTCCCTTATTCTGTAATGAACAGACTAGCTAGCCCATCCTAAGTTACAGAGGTCGAGCCACTATGCGCTCCTCAACTAGAGAAATCTCCTTTCAAAGTCAGGACGATACGAGAACAAATAATCTGACTTTAATCATTTGTGAATAGGAAGATGTTCAATCATAAATGTTCCAGGTGTAATGTGGGCAAGATTGAACGAGATTGGCAAAAGCCCCGGCTGTGTTCGTGTTCCATCACATTGGTGAGGGCGGCAAGATACGGCAAGATATGGCGACTACCCGAATCTATAACGAAGATGAAGTCGGTAACACAATAGTAGACAGATCAAGTTGTACAACATGCAAAATGAGTATCAATAACTGACAGGCTTGGAAACTTGTCCGTCAGCACTTGGTGCGGATTGTGCAAGCGTTATAGTTACCTGCTGGATAAATAGATGAAAGCTATCCTGGATATTCAACAGAACACGATACATACGTATGAGAGTGGGTAGAAGCAGGAGAGCTACTGTAGGTCAATGCAGGTAACACGATCTCTATAATATGGCCGCGTATCTGGAGTACTGCACGTGGTGCAGAAGGAGATGTAGGGAATCCTATGTTTGTCATTGTCATTGTCATTGATAGGCAGCGATATGTGAATACTGCTTGCTGTACATAGTACGATGCACCAAGATGTAATTATCATGCTTATATGAGTTGTTCAATTTTCGTGCATTTGCCAGTAATTCCTTGAGAGATGGCCACGAACGACTGCCAGGTAATAATTCTAAGATCAAAAATGGGTGCATCATCCAGGGTCCCGATCTAGGGTGCATTAGTCCGGGATTTCCTGCTGAACCCATGAATATAATGAGTTGAAGGCTGGCAACGATTGGAAAACTCTAAAATGGCGACGGGATTATCGCAAGAACAATGGAATTTGGACTGGATAGGTATTTGTAATGATATGGTTGGCGATCAGCCCCCTCGAATGTGATTCAAGAGTACAGATCTTAGTGATGATCTCGCCGATGTGATACAAATATCGAGATAGTTCCTTGGAAAGTTTGACTTTGTAACCAACAGTTCATATTACAAGAGTGATCAACTGGGCTTGGTCAGGTAAATATGCTTGAACTTTATACATCAAAGTTGCTCTAATTATAAGCGATTAGTTATCGCAATAATACTATAATTCTATAAATTTTAATAATATCTATAAAGAAGAGAATTAAAAACTCTCTTTTTCAATTCTATATAAATAAAATAGATTCTAATCTTTTATACTCAGGCTTGTTTAATAAAAGATTTAGAATTTCAAGTCTAAGTTTAAATTTGAATTTTTTTTTAAATATTTTACATTCTTTTCAAATTATAATCTTTATTAATATTTATATCTTCGAATTCTTTTATAATATATTAAGTTTTCTTCTGACTAAATTTTTATTTTTAAATTTTTTTATTTTTATAATATATAAGTGACTATCTTTTACTTATATTTTCCGCTATCTATTATATTAGCGAGCGATTAATATTATTATTATCGGCCGATCTATAGTAAACGTATACAAGGACAAGGATATACAGTCTGTTATACATATTTATAGCCCCTGTTGGCTCATCGTAAACTCGCAAATCTCAAAAGATATACAGATTTTAGATCCCATGCGCTACTTAATACAATTCTACGGAGTAGACAGCGGCCCCACCTACTACGACTATTAGTCCTACTATACAATCTTGCAGTAGTGTATAATACAGATATTGAAACTAAACCCTGAAAATACGGATGATCATAAATTTCCAATCTTTGAGTCTCTGGTTATTAACTATTAGACAAGAGATCTGCTTGTAACAAATCATGATATTGATGGGGCCACCCACTCATCTCCCCTGTTATCAGTAAGTACCCTGTCCTTTCTTACTTTGCCGCTACTACATGTACCTTGATCCTTGGTGACGGTTTAGGTTCTACTTAGCTACAAGTCTGCATCTATCTTTTAAACTCAAGATTCTTCTATACCATCTCATCCCACAGTTGAACCCAAAAAATAAATCATGCCCAAGTAAAAGTGCCGGAAACTAAACCAGAACCCTTTCCCTTGAACTAGCTCAATAGGGGCTAAGGTTAACACGCTAGACTACCTGTGACGGCTCGAACCCGCTCGATGAAGTGAAGTTATCAGTTGTACTACAAGCACAATGCCACTTTCTCCCATGGTCCCACCCCATCCCGCTCGACTACTCACATACTAGCTAGCATACTACTAGGTAGTTACAACTACAACTTATGACCACGACTACAACTACAACTACAACCACAACTACTCTTCACACAAAACATTCTTGTTCAGCAGTTTAACAAAGCTCAACTTATTATAAGATTGTACCTTTGCTTTTCCACTTTACTTCTTTTGTGTTTCTTATTTTATAATCCTATCATTATCCTATCATTTGCAATACCAAACTTCGAGAAGCTCACCTGCCCTGTTGTGTACCTCGTTCCTCCTTCCACACTTCCACACTTCCACAAACCTTTACACCGAGCGAAACCCAAATTGAGCAAGAAAAGAGAGCAACCACGTCCTACTGCTACTGCTCTCTTCCTTCCTTTCCTTCTTCAACATCATCGATTAATCTTTACTCACGAAATATACATACCATATCCCGTATTTTATACTTATATTGTTCAATTTCACCCACAAGCAAGAAGCCAATTGATTAACTTTTCAATTCTGATCTACGGACCCTGAACTCTTATCTGGATTTTGAACCTTACATTACGCTACAGAAAAAACTGGTGCAGATCAAAAAAAGTCTCACTAGATTTAGACTGGGCTTTTCCCCCTCCAATTTCCCCTCTGTGTAATCCAGCCTCATTTTGATCGAACAAGTATATCGGGATAGCCGCGCTCAATTTAAGTTCTTGAAAACGAATCTGCTGGACATCCTCTCCATTTGCGCCGCCCATAATCATATCATACACAAAAGAAACTGGGTTGGCAAATAGTCCCACCTAGGTAACGCATCGATTGCCTCACTTTGAGACCTTTGATAGGACAGTCAACAGCAATCGATCGAGTGTACATACAATACATAAGCACGAACCTGGATATACTACAAAGTTCAACATCTTTATTCGATCCTCGACAATCCAATATTTATTTAGCTAGAGCTTCCAGTCAGCCGCACACCAATTAACCGTTCTAACTCCAGATCCTCATCCTCATCCTCACAATCAATTGCATTCCGGTCAGTGCTTAAGCAACACCAAAAGAAATCGTACAGAAAGTACTCGAGCTGAGGGAGATTCGCAAATGCTTAGGTGAACAGGTGTTACTGTAGCACAAACGTCGGAACCGGAAGAGCACGATATCATTCCACGCATGTTTCCGAGCATCTAATCTGTTCAGATTCGTGTGAAATACATCACAGATCTTGCAATGGAGGGCGCGGAAAGTGGCAGTAGGTCGAGGTCAGTTTTCCTTGGTTCACTAAAACGACTGTACTCTTCACAAGCTAATGCTGGATCAACATTACCCAAGCTGACATTCATATATCATTAGTGGCATCCTCTCCATCATGAATCGCGAACATATTGAGCGTATCAATACGGACACAAGATATATACAATCAAATCCAATGGCTGCACCGACGACTGCCAGTCCTGCGTCCGCTCGCTATTTAAATGGTGCCCTATACTCCGCAGGGTGGCCTGGTTCCTCGCACACCGGCCTCATATCTCCACCAGAGTCGCGGAGGACGTCGAACGACAAAGCGCCCCCGCTTCCATTGCAGACCAATACCGCCCATCGACAATCTCTACCATCGATACAGGAAGCTCTGAGCAGTACTTCCACCAAACCCGGTCCTTATGCTTCACCTGTATCTGCCTCTGCGCCGCCGTCGCATCCGCAGCTTCCCTACACACAATCGCAGGTACTGCCGCCGCCACGAACATATGAGCAGGGCGGAGCGTTTCAATTGTCTCAGTCACGGCAACCTTCTCCTCCAGTGCCTATTCAACCACCGCCTTTCTCGCGCCCAGATTTGGATGCAAGGAGCTTCGCCGAGTCAAGGAGAAAATCAATATTACATCCTTCGATCTCACAGACTCCCCCAACCAACTCCTACGCAGCGCCCAGATATGAGGCACCTAGGTATGAACAGGAGCCGAGAGTTACGGAAAGGTTTGTCGAAAGATCGATGAATGAATATGCTCAGCCATCGCCGTTGCATAATCAACACCCATATGGAAATACCCCAGCCCAATCTGTTCATCCTCCACATCCCCCACCACATGGGCAAGGTTATCCTCAGCCACCCTATCCTCCACGGGATGATAGAGATTTGAGTGGTGCTGGATATAAAAATTACAAAACTCAGAGCGAGCCTTTTAATCAGGGCGTAAAACGACATCTTGAGGTGTGGGACGTTGATAATAATTTAGCCCAAGTTAGTCCCCCATTGCTTTGTGCTCTTAGTCTAATTCACTAACTAAATGTTGGAAGATAAATGTTTCTGCCACTTCTATACAGGAGTGGTCACGTCACTTCAACGCAATAAGCCAAGAACAACCACGCTCTCACATTGCCATCCCGGAAAGATCGCCTGATCGTAGGGCCATTGAAGATATGTTAATTCACGGCAACCGAGTTGTATCTTGTCTTCACCGAATGCTGGATACTGCCGTACAGCAGCAACATGCGGCAGACGAGCAATCTCGCGGTGCCAGATTAGCGCCGGACTACGATGATGAGAGCATGTATGGCGATGATAGACACCATCAAAGTTTTGGTGGGCCGGATAACAAAAAACGTCGAGGGGTACGTATTTCCTCAGTTCGTGCTCCACGGAATCTTCTAATAATTGAACAGCGCGCTGCTCCACCTGGTAGATGTCATAGCTGTAACAGGGCAGAGACTCCCGAATGGAGAAGGGGACCAGATGGAGCCCGTACGCTCTGCAACGCATGTGGGTTACATTATGCGAAGCTTACCCGCAAAAACACGATGAAGCAGTCACAAGGCTCAGCCGGATCATCACTTCGACCCAAATCTTCGGAGGATCATTCACCACGGTCATGAACTACCCAGCAGAGCGCCTACTGAATGAAATGGATATTATCGAAACACAAATATCTAATGTATAAAGTATTTAGTGTTACAGAGCATGGAGATCTCTCGCGATCGTCATCATGGAGTTACGGAGACTTTTGATCGGAGGATCACGGGAATAGGAAAAGTCGCATAATTACACGTCTTTTACGGCGTTGAGAACACATATTGGTTTTGTTCGAGGGTCACGCATGACAGGGGCATTTTGGCACATTGGTACTACTCGCCTATGAAGGAAGGGTTTTATCTGTCTTTTTTTGGCAGTAGAAGCATGGAAGTTCGCTTCTAGGCGTTACGGTTTGATGGCTACGGCTATGGGTAAAACAAAGAGTTTTGAGACTCTGGTTTGGCATCTGCATGAGATGGCGTTTTTTTATTTCCCACTTGCCAGATATGGAGTTTTGAGTTGCACCGAAATGGGCAAGAACTCGGATCAAAGATCTGGATTTGGGCCGAATATCTTTTTATACCACTTTTTATATCATTTTTTTATTCCTACTGATTATCTTTCTTATATTATATATGTTTTCGGGCACTCGGGTTTCTGGAAGACGAGCATAGTTCATTACTGGGTTTATTCGAGGGAATTTTTGGTTTCCGTGAGCGGAGGGTTGGAGTTTTTCTACCAAATACAGTAGATCTGCGTACATTCATTAGGGTTGAGCTGGCTTATGAGAGAGGTGTATACAAATGTACGGAAGGGTACACATTGTGGTATAGGCTGGGTTGGATTAGATCCTTAGATCATAAGATTCAGCAGCGGGAGAGAATACAAAAGAGGCAAACAGGCATGGATTCAGCGGACGTTGTTCGGAGGCACAACGTAGAAGTGGCTGTATAGAAGGGAACGGAAGGGGACGGATGATCTTGCATCTGAAATCTGATCTGATCTAACACTGATCCTAAGCTCTTACTTTCCTGTCATATGAATGGACCACGGATCGTGAATGATCTTAGTGGCGTACAAGTATTTATAATCGGGTTACAAGGGAGTAGATGGGGACAAATCAGGAGATAGCATTGGAGCGAGCAAGACAAAAAAAGATGGCGACGAATGGATTCAAGATAATGTCTACAAATCTCCCGCTGCTATGTGTGCGCTGTGTTGTGTTGTGCTGTGTTGTGTTATGAGTTTTGTTTTATTTCATTTGATCTGAATTTTTTGTGTATACTTAGGTAAGGTAAGGTAAGGTATGGTAAGATGACAATTCATTTTGGGGGAAGGGGGGAGGTGATGATACTCGCTGTCTTCGATCGTCAGCATATGTGTGACAAGAGCCACAGATCGATCCTACTGAAGCGTAGGGAGGGTCTGCGGATCGTGAATACAGGATTTGGAGCAACATGAGCAACATCCGGAGGACAGGACAGGACCGCAGTGGTGGGTCCGGGTTTCTTGACAGACTCGGCGTGTATATATATGATTTTATATGAATTTGGCCGAGTGGCAAGACCAATCTATATATATGTGTGCAATTTTGCTTCTTAAAATGGAAAATGGAAGTATGGGATGGAATGGATGGATGAATGAATGAATGAATTGGGATCAAGATAGGTCACGTGTGGTAATCGGGGGATTCGAAGATTTGGGGGGGTGGGGGTGAGTTGTAAGTTGTGAGTGGTGGGTATAGCTGGTGGTGGCACGAGCTTATTGGGACGGTTACGGAGAAAATTCATGCTGGGTGAGTGATGTGGTAGGTATCGTACCGTATAGGGAGTGTTGTTACCTGTACATGTACGCGCTACGATGTATTATTTCTGCATTTCTTTCTCTTTCTCAGGAGGAAAAGAAGAGGGTGGTGTGGTCCTGTACATGTTGAAGTCGAGATGAGATGACATAGGATTTCACGTCACTGTACACCGTAGGGTTGGAATGTATGGTATGGTATGGTATGGTATCATTGGTTTGGAATTGGATGTGAGTTTGAGTGCTGTGTAGTGTAGTGGTTCCTAGATGCTTGCTTACTTGGTAAGTACTTTGTAAGAGACGCTACGATTGCTTGGCTGGATATGCTATTTGTGTGCAAGCAAGTAGGCCATCGAAATTTCATGATTCGTGGGTACAAATCATGGGAAAGATCGATGTGGAGAGCATATATGCTGGATATCGTCATGGTGCAGATGCTGGATTGTCAGATGCTATCTATGTATGTACAGATGAATGCGTATTCATGGGCAGGCATATAGATCTCTAGTTTGAATTTCCAGAACTACTTGAACCATCAAAACCTGCTTGGGCTTTCAAGAGTAGAACATGACGACTGAGACTCGTCTTTATTCTGGGGTTTATGAGTCTGTACCACTTGAGTGACATCTCTAGATTAAAGACGAGAAGGCGTTGTAAGTATAAGTGAATACGCTTATGGCACAAAGTGGGGGAAGTTACATTATGACGGTAGTAAGTCTTGATAATTACATAGGTATGGTACATGATGTACATACATCTTCATATGTGTGTGTGACTTTGGGTTTCGAGAACGCCGATATATTCATTGGTAAATATGCGCGATTCCGTATCATGGCTGCAGAAACGAGAGGCGAGAAGGGAGTGTCTTTCTGATGTATGTAATGGGATCGATCGGATCGGAGAGGAAGATTCTGTGCGAGGGATGTGTTGCGATTTCTATGTTGTGAGATGATCGAGTAAGGTTAGGAAAGATAGATGAGGGGTAAGAGTGCGGTGAATTCCAATGGAAAATATGCTGTGGAGGGCTGGATTGGCTTGTGACGAAGGGATGTCATGTAAAGAAGGGGGATGAGGTTGGTGTTCATGATTTATTGGTTTGGAGCCTCCAGAAAATAATAGAGCTAGTCGATAAAGAAAGATTCTAAGAAACGAATATACAGCAAATAGTGTTTCTTCAAGCACTGGAAACTCGAGCGACCACCCATAAAAATACGTAATATAATGGCTTTCACACCCTCATCAATTCCATAGCGATAAACACTAAACGAAAAGAGTTTGTACACAACATGCACAGCAGCTGGCATATCTAAGCCAAGCGCAGCGACACTCACTAGTGTGCTCAATCTGCATTCGTGCATATGCTTTGTAACCTCAGGAAATTAAACGTGATTCTGTAGGTCCCCTAAGTGCAGGTGTAGATGAACACGAGGTTTACTGTATGTGTCGAGACGGTTAGATGCGAAGCCGGCAATCTGCATCAGGTGGGAACACGTGTCAGTGGAATCTGCGGAGACTTCGGAGGACTTTAAGATCGGAGATCTGAGTTTGTGTTACCTAATGTTGTACAGAGATATGGTATGTTGTTGGGATATCGATTTGGAAAGATCGAGTGATTGATGAATATGCTCGCGATCTACTTTGCTAGATGTAATGGAATCGGACTTTGCACTGAGTAATTGGGAAACTCCGGGGTGCGTAAATCCTACACTTACATTGCAGCCAATGCATGGGAAGGTCCGAATGTTATTTTCCAATTTCCTTCAATAGAACAGAATCATGGTTGTCCGAAAGCAGTCCGATGGAGCACCAAAGCCTACTTTGTCATGGACCTTCAACTCTGACAACTCCATGATTCATGATGGTATACAATGCATCCAGACAGAGTACGACTTGAGCGCTCCAAGCATTATTAGTATAATATCTGATAATAGGTGCCAGGTTGCATATTTCTAAGCTGATTTGCTGGTTCGGTTGGCTTCCGCTCTTCTGTGTCCTCGAATGCCCTTCATCTCGATATTTTGTAGATCTAGTTCTAGATTGAACCAGATCTACATGTAGCACTGGTGATACTCACAAGGTTCCTTCGCCTAAAGTTGTTTGACTCTTCTTGTCTGAGATCCTCTGTCTCAGATCTAAGACCTGGACCAGAATCATAGTTGTACTCATTATTAAACCAGTGTGATTCTAATGTGTCATCGTACCGTGACTATTTTGATCGTGTCTTTTTTCAGCTCTGGAGACAGAAGCAGCCGGGAATATACGAGCACTCTTAAATTGTTGGAGAAAGCATGGATATACCCACCGCGTACCTCATTGCCCTTCGTAGCTTGGGTGTACTCCGTAAGCTTGGATTACGCTAGCATTCTTTGAAGCCATTGATACTGTCTTCGTAAGCGCTCATGCCTTCTCCTCTTAGTACGTTCTAGGAATGGGTTCTACACTGACAAGTGCTTCATCGAGGACTCGAGGACATTGAGGCAATCTAGGTGTGAGATTCAAAAGAATGAATTTAATCGAGAAGAAATAAAGCCGAGCATCATAAGGTAAATTATGCGTAACAACTTCCTAATCCATTCGATAAATCACATTAAGCGGAAAATAGGTGGCCTTGAAGGTATCGATGGTCTGGTTCGATTTTATGATCGAAATGTCAGCTGCACTAAAAATCCACCAGGTTGATGGCATCCGTGTATGCGAGATACCATCAAGGTCGTGGTTGTTTAAGTCATCTGTAGATACTCTCCTGAGCTTAAACAGCTCAAATACTGACGCCAAAGAACGGACAACTTCAAAGTTATGAAAATATGGCTGAGTGCATACTACGGCTGCATCAATAGCTGGAAATCATCAAGAGTGTTTGATAAAATGCCTGTAGATGGGGCATACGTGGTTTGGCTTGAAACCTGCGAGGACTATCAGTACAGTACCACCCAACAAAAGCAAAACCAATCTTGATAAAGACAGACCGTGATAGCAGCAATTTAGTAGGAGAATCGATTAAGGCTAGGTTTTAAGGGATATAATTCTACAGAAATATGTCAGTGCAAGCTAGTACCGGTCTGCCTCGACACAAATTGATGAGAAAAAGGTTTCATGTGTTTACGAACAATGTCCGTGATATCTACCAAGGAGCCGTATTAGAAGTCGGTTAGTGCATATCTAAACTATGAGCAAATTAGCTGAAGCTCTGAGAGTCTCTAGTATATAGACAATGCAATCGACCTGCCGAATGCAGGCATATTGAACGAAGGCAATGGATTGACTGGAGAGTGCTCGAGCCATGAAAATGATAGTAATTATACCAAGCTTCAAGAAAACTAAATGTTAAAGTGGAGGCTGATTCGTGAGGTGAGACAATATTGTGGCAGGGTTCAGTCAGTATCGAGCCATTCACCTCGAACATGAATCATCTAAGTGAAAGGAAGCCCATCACAGTTTGCCTTGTGATTTTCTTTGCTTTGCCTTGCTTGAATCTGCATCTCTCTCCCTCACTCACATGTCGTCCATACACCCCATTTTAGTATCCACATCCTTGACATGAGATTGGTCTTTGATGCTGATGAGAAGTTCATGAAGAATATCCAAGGTTAACTCTTGTTTGCTAAAGTAGCTATCCTGCGCATTCCCGAGCACTCGCATTGAAACGTATAAATTATGTGATCAAACACGCCCACTTGCACGGTTTAAGCCTCATCTGAGGTGCGATTGCCATTATTCAACATTTTCGCCCCGATAGATATATGTTAGCATAACTTGGGGTTTAAAAGGGAACATAGCCGAGTTGTTGCTGGCAATCTGTATCTCAACAAAGGGCCCGGAGAATTAAAAACGAGATGGGCCACTTGGAGAGCCCGTACTTTGAGTCTCTGAAGTCATCCCTCCGCTACCATATCTGCTGGAGATATCCAATTGCTAGAGATGGTAGTTGAGGGTCAATTGTGCATTTTGCCAGCAACTTTACTACCTATCTATTGAGCGGAGAGACGAGCGTCAACATGATAATAATACTAGACAGAGAAACCTCGGCTTACTGTAGCAATAACTTTGTCGTGAATGATGTCTTGTGAGTTGCAACGACAATCAATTTTAATACCATTTGAGAGCTTGAAATAAGTCGCATCAGCCACACAGCTCGCACACCAGCCACAAGAGCCCAAAATGCAGCTTCCGTACAGAGTAATAATAAACAATGCCCAGAAGTTGGTGGAGGGTCAGCAACCCCACTGTACCTTCACAATTAGTAAACAGCCTTACAAATGCATCGTACGCTAAATTGGTCTTGCTGGGGGGGCAGTCGAGTTTTTTCTTAAGAACGTCTGCGGAAGCATCGATGAAGAGAAAGAAGCTGCTGGATATCTTTCCCCAAGGCAGCCATCCGAGTCCGACAACTGTGCAACGCAACCGATAAGGATTGAAGGGATCATGAAGCTGTGATAACGTCGTGCAAAGTGGGGCATCGAGTCCTGGACATAAGAAATATCAAAACCCTTTGGCACTCAATTGCGAACCTTCCGCCGTTCTGACAAAACCCCCTGTGTGTGTACTTCGAATCCTAAGATATGGGTCTTCTGTAAGTGTTCACAACATAGGTTTAGCATCTGGCCAATGCTAATCTGGTTGTAAGTGCATTAGGAACACCACTGGAGTGGCCGGAAGCCAAAAAGAATGCACAAATAGTTAGAGAATGGGGCATACATGTACGGCTCGGCGCTGAAGATGTGGTGGGAGACTGTTGCTAATAGTATCTGATATAGCAACTACTAGCGATATGGAATCGGGCGAAAGGAAAAGAACGAGATGCCCTGCTATGGGGTGACGAGGTTAGGAAATACTCATTCATGGGAGATACTATCACTAAGATATATTCAGGTTGAATATTTGGTCGTGAACTATAAGGACGGTGATGAGAAAGTTACCTTGTCTTTGAGACAGGCAGATATCTTGACCGCGTTAGCGCAAGACGAGGAGTTGTGTACGAATGGAGGATGTGTACCAGCATTGCAAGATGTCACCAATATCAAGTGAGTATATCGGACAAAGCAAAGATGACATGCTAACAGTGTGAAGAGGTAGCGCATTGCCTGTTTTCCATCCCGAATTTGGAAGATTCATGCTAGAAGCTACACCTGGGAGACCTTGGGGGATCGGGTTCAAGGATTTATTGGATGTCGAACCGAACATGAAGTGGAGGTGTGTTGTACAAACTTAAAATCGAGTTCCTGGAGCTGATGATGTGAAGGCGGAAACTTGCCAAAGAGCATATGAATGCCGAAGAGTATCCGATCACCTTGACAACTTATCCTCGCTTGGGATCACCTGGAGTATTTACATCCCCTTTTTTTCCACCTTGTGGAGAAAAGTTACGGTCACAATTCGTTCCCGATGAGATCGCCAATCCACATATTCGATTTCCCACCCTGGCAGCCAACATTCGAGCAAGAAGAGGCCGGAAGGTTCAGGTAAATGTACCAGTTTTTAGAGATGAAAACACCGCTTGGCCTTGGAAAGACCCTACTGTTAATTACGACTTGCACAATTGGCCAGAGGACGATGATGTTCGGAACGGAGCTGCTCCTGACAACTTTATTCATATGGACGCAATGGCCTTCGGCATGGGCAGCTGTTGTTTGCAAATTACCTTTCAAGCCAAGAATATCACGGAAGGGCGACGAATGTATGATCAATTAAGTCCTCTAGCTCCGATTCTGCTCGCTTTAACAGCAGCGACTCCAATCTACAAAGGATTTTTAGCCGACACGGACGCACGATGGAATCAAATCAGTCGGGCGGTAGACGATCGAACTCCAGAAGAGTTAGGAGAGACGGTCAGTAAAGCTATATCTCGTACATAAACATTACTAATTATTACAGCCCCTGAAACATGATCGATGGCGCATACCCAAGTCACGTTATGCCTCCAATTCTACATACATTTCCGAAGATCCGCGATTACGCAAAGAGTACTTGGATCCCAACCTTGTGACTGATCCCGATGTCAAACAACAGCTTATGAATGGAGGTATGGATGATAGGCTGGCTACTCACTTTGCACATCTATTTATTCGGGATCCAATTGTCATATTTGCCGAGGATTTGGAAGAACTTGACCTCTCGAAGACGGATCACTTTGAGAACCTTCAGTCTACCAATTGGCAACATATGCGTTTCAAGCCGCCACCAACAGGAAACGATATTGGCTGGAGAGTAGAATTCAGACCAATGGAGATCCAAATCACTGATTTTGAAAATGCTGCCTTCTCAGTCTTCATTGTACTCATTACACGAGCCATTCTCTCCTTCGACCTCAATTTTTACATACCTATCACTAAAGTAAGTGAAAACATGGAAACGGCACATGCACGAGATGCAGTTCTGGAACAGAGATTTTATTTCCGAAAGAATCCATTCCCAACTCGTGCGCCGCGACCATATTCCTCTAACGGTGGAGCATCTGGTAGAGTATCTGGTACCAACACTCCGCATAGTATTTCCAGGCCGCCGACACCATCTGCATCTGGTCCTGTAGAAGATGAGTATGCGCTTATGTCCATCGACGAAATTATGAACGGCAGCAAGGGTGATTCGGAGAATAATTTCCCAGGCTTAATACCGTTGGTAGAATCATATCTCGATAGCGTCAATATTGATGTCCAGACCAGATGTGAGCTGGCGTCCTATTTGGATTTGATCAAAAAAAGGGCGGACGGAAGATTGTGGACAGCAGCGAAATGGATTAGGAGTTTTGTTGCCGGTCATGAGGATTACAAGAAGGATAGTGTAGTGAACGAAAAGATTAATCATGACTTGATCAAGGCAGTCATTGACTTAGGAGAAGAATGTACAAAGGGGATCAAGGGTGCGGAGAAATTCTTGGGTCGGGAGAGATGTGGGGGTTGTTGAGAGGCATACGATGTGATACCGGCATTAGAGAATCAATACTGAGTATTCGAGCCATAGTCAAAGGGTGGTGATTGTGGGATTATGGATGAGGGAATATTCTATTACAAGAACAATCCTGTGCTCAAGAGGAGATATCAAGGAGGTTTACTTTCAATAATACTCAATACTCAATAAATGGATTAACTTTGACAATTACTAGGTACATAAAGACTTTTTATACAGGATCGGTACCAAGGTAGTTAGTTATATCTTATATCTAGAACTCTTCATACGTCAAACTAAAAAACTAGGTAGGTCAGAACAAGAACCCCTGTAAAGACAGAACTAGTACCGTATCCGTATCTACTACCTAGTACCGTAAACTTAACCCGCCGCTAAAAGAATTAGCAAAGGGTCTCTCTACCTCAAAGTTAATATTTTCTAGATCTACATTAAGGTTCGGTTCTATTCTTGTATTTTAATATCATTTCATCATTTACCCTATACACGTACTTGTTGTTACTGAAAACGGTGAACTGGTGCGAACAAATGGAAAAATGCCAAATGCTAAATGGCGTTCCACAAATTTCCTAAAACGGACACACGGAGGGAGGAAACCCCGATTGCGAAGACGAGCACTTTATCCCAACCATACCTCTGAGATCCCCAAACCCACGTCATTCTTCCAAAGATTGTTACCTTGTGTCGGTTTTCATAGTTTGCCTGGTCGTTTCTTCTCTATGAGCCATTCTATAACGATAGACGGTATGTCTGACCCTAAAGCCGATTCGTATGTTGCCGGTAGCCTTGTCAATGACCGAAATGTAATGGAGGGGAATCTAAACAATTCGACAACTGGAGGAGGACCCGACGAGGTTATAGAGGATCTATGTAGTAGCGTACTACCGTTGAGTGGAGAAAATGAGGATGGTGGCAGTGAAGGGGGAAAGGGAGAGAATATGACTGTCACTCCGAGAACATATCAACTGGAAATGTTGGAGGAGAGTTTGAAGGGAAATGTCATCGTTGCGGTAAGTTTGTGGTATATTATTGGTGATATTTCTTGAGATGGACTAATACTAATAGGTGTAGATGGACACGGGGAGTGGCAAAACACATGTGTAGGTTTTTTCCTTCAGGTCTAATGAATTATGAGGGGTCCAGCAGCTATGCATTTCCGAATTTGTCTTCATGCTACTGCTCTCTTGTGCTAGTACATATACATTTTGGAGAAATGAGCTCGATTATGGTGTGTATTCTATCGCACTGCCGACCAGATGTCTGAATCCCCCCTTCTTCCGGGAACATGGAGTGTGAATGAGAAGTAGCGTCTACGATAGGATGTGCCGTCATATTTCTCTTTCAAGGATTGGTCTTGATCTGACCTATCGACCCATTTAGGGCTGTTCTCCGAATACTAACGGAACTCGAGCGGATGGGGCCAGACAAGGTAAGAGAGAACTTGCAGCATTCTTCTACTGTCACTAACTCTGATAGTTGATATGGGTTCTTGCACCTACTGTTGCGCTCTGTATTCAACACGCCGAATATTTCCAAGCCAATATCACCTCAGTTTTGATTAAATTACTTGTTGGTGCTGATGGTGTGGATCGATGGACAGAGCAAAGACAGTGGGACGCGATTTTGAGGGATGTTAAGGTAGTCGTATCACCCTATCAGATTCTCCTGGATGCCCTTACACATGGATTTGTCTGTATGGAGCGTCTCTCGTTGATTGTTTTCGATGAAGGTGAGTATCAAGCACATCATAACTATATTAAAAGGACGTCTTTCCGAACTCTACTAAATAGCTATAGCACACAATTGTCTAAACAAAGCTCCAGGAGCTAAGATTATGACATCTTTCTTTCACCCAAATAAATCGAAAGTCCCCCTTCCTCACATACTGGGCCTTTCAGCCAGCCCTGTTATGAGGTCTGATCCGCAATCCTTGAGCAAAATTGAGGAGATCTTGGATGCCGTTTGCCGCACCCCAAAAATACACCAAGCAGACCTTCGACTTCGTGTGAAATTGCCTGTTTTATCCATCATCGACTATATTCCAGAGCCAGAACATATCATGACAAAATCTTGTGCAAGTCTGGGAAAGGTTATACAAGACCTTAATATCTTCGAGGATCCTGACGTCCTGAGTCTTAAGAGCAGTGATCTCGAAACAAGTCAGCGAAAGCTGGCAGGAATACTCAAGAGCTACAAGACGTTTAGTCAAACTCAACTCAGGTCGATCTATAACACTAGTAACAAGATAATTCTTCCTGAGTTAGGCTCATGGGCTACAGATTACTATATCTCAGCAGTGGTGACAAAATACTTGAAAGCAATGACCGCAACGGATCTTTTCGCGGTTGTGGATACAGCAGCTGGTCAAAAGCTCTACATTGCTAAGGCCCTTGAGAAAGTCCAGCTTTCGCCGTCAGTTCTTACCGTCACTAGCAGTGTTACTAACAAAGCTGCAAGGCTACTAGAGATTATTGTGCAGCAGGAGCCCCCTTTTTCCGCCATTATATTTGTCCAAGAGAGAGCCACAGTCTATGTACTAGCCCATCTATTGTCACACCATCCACTTTTGAAAAAGCGTTTCAATATCGGAGCCATGGTTGGCACTTCCTCAAACAGTAATCGCACACAAAACGTAGGAGAGCTTGTCGATCTAGATCAGCAAAAAGATACTTTATCGCGCTTTAAACACGGGAAGATCGATATTTTAATAGCTACAAACGTGTTGGAGGAGGGAATCGACGTCAGTGCCTGTAATTTAGTTATATGCTTTAGGTAAGCTTAATTAGTTAGGTCTTTCATCTCGAATTCTCTGAAATCCAACTCTATGTGAAAGTTTCATCTTTTGTGTCCTTTTTATTTCATTCTGAAGTTTTGGTTCTTCATTTTCCGCCAGAAGGCTTCCTTTGGTAGGCAACCACTGACTCCCTGTTGTTGTAGCAAACCGGCAAACCTGAAATCATTTATACAGAGACGAGGGCGAGCGAGACAACAAGATTCCAAGCTGGTTCTTCTTGATGCTGTAGGTGATGAGATAATCGATTGGCATGAACTTGAAAAGAACATGCGAAAGATGTACGAAGATGAAATGCGGGAACTACAACATATTTTCGAAACTGAGAATGCTGATGAGCAGTCAGAAGATGGCAGGTTTCTACGGATAGAAAGCACTGGTGCTCGCTTGGATCTTGATAATGCTGTAGCACATCTACATCATTTCTGTTCAGTCTTGCCAGCAAAAGAATTCTTTGATCGGAGGCCAGAATTTGTTTACTCCTCTGATTTAGGATCTAAATATATCCAGGCGAAAGTCATCCTCCCTCCGTCGGTTTTCGGAGCTCTGCGAGTCCATAAGAGCCCCGGGCTTTGGTTGAGTGAGAAAGGAGCTGCAAAGGATGCAGCATTCGAGGCGTATGTCGCATTACACAAAGCAGGATTGGTGAATGACAATCTACTGCCTCTGATGGTACACGACAAAGTCATCGATGAGTTAACTTTGAAGCCCGTGGATACTCGTGCATCTACGTTGGAGGTAAGGGAGAGGTTAGATCCATGGCTTGACGTTGCCAGGGAATGGAAAGAGGCAGAGCACAATCCTGGAATTGTTCGTACATCGCTCATGAGCTTAGATGGTTTAAAAATGGAGCTCTGTCTTCCATTCGAGCCACCACCAATATCTCCATTGAAGCTTTATTGGGATGCCAACACTGAATTCTCTGTTGATTTTACGAATAACACCAAAGTGGGAACCAGCGAGACTACGATGGCTCAGGCATTGAACGATACCTATTTACTCTTGTCAGGTGCCTTCGGCCGTAGGTTCGCTATCCAGCCACGTCGAATGGTTACACAATTTTTGGTACATCAAGCTTCAGTATCACTCAGTCTAGATTACCGACAAATTCATCTCGATGAGCCTTTCCAGAACACAGGATTCGTGAGGAGATCATTGGAACCAGCCCAGCCTTATATCTTTAAAAAGTGGTTGCCCAGTAAGCCGTCAATTGACGAAGTCCAACACACTTTGGGCTATCTAGATGCGCCTGTAGATGTCCCACATCTAGCTTTAACTTTAGTGAGTCGACGTGCAGATTTTTTACACCAGATAAAAAATCAAAGTTCTTCGGTATCTTCAAAACAGTTCTCGTATGTCCTTCCAGCTTCGACATGCGTGCAAGATGCAATGCCGTCTCAATTACTACAGTTCGGCATGATGATACCTTCCATCACACATCATATCGAGATACAACTTATAGTAGATCGTCTATCCAGAACCATTCTCAAGGATCTCGAGATCAACGATCGGAGCCATATTCAAGCAGCTATCACAACTTCTAGTTACGACGGAAATTTGAATTATCAACGTCTAGAATTTCTAGGTGACACAATACTAAAGTTATGTACATCGGTACAATTGATGGCAGAATTTCCCCGTTGGCATGAAGGGTATTTGTCCCTAATGAAGGATCGCATCGTGTCGAACTCACGATTATCAAGAGCAGCAGTAGAAGTTGGCCTGGATGAGTATATCATCACTAAAGCATTCACAGGTCTCAAGTGGCGCCCTTTGTATGTCGAAAACTACCTAAATATAACAGAACCAAAAACAAGACAAATGTCCTCCAAAACTCTTGCCGATGTAGTGGAGGCACTCATTGGTGTATGCATGATCGATGGCGGGATCCCCAAAGCCCTCAAATCTCTGCAACTATTCTTCCCCGAACTCAACTGGCTACCTCTCGAAACCCGACAAATATCGCTCCATCAACGAGCTCCAGATAATCTCAACCTACCCATAACACTGCAACCCGTCGAACAAATTCTAGCATATACCTTCACCAAAAAATCGCTCCTCATTGAAGCCATGACTCACCCCTCCTACAGCATCGGCTCGCAATCCCTCGAGCGCCTCGAATTCCTCGGCGATGCTATTCTAGACTACGTCATCGTAACATCCATGTGGTCCCACGAAACCGAGCTTTCGCATTTTCAAATGCATCTCTTGCGTTCAGCTCTCGTTAATGCGGATTTCCTCGCCTTTCTTTGTATGGAAATGAGTATTGAGCAAGACGTTACCAATCTTACACAAGGAAACGATGGTACGATCTATGAAACCCCCACGAGACGTCGAGTCCCTCTAGCTGGTTTCCTCCGCCATTCGAGCCATGATTTTTCCATATATCAAAAGCAAGCCTGGTCTCGACACCGTGAGCTTCGCGAGCAGATTTTGGCGGCCATTTATACGGGAACTAAAGTTCCCTGGGCATTGTTATTAAGATTGGATGCGAAAAAATTCTTTTCCGATATGATTGAGAGTTTACTGGGCGCAATATGGATTGATAGTGGATCGATGGAGGTATGTACGGCGATTGTGGAGAGGATGGGGGTACTTAAATATATGAGGAGGATTATAAGAGAAGGGGTCGAGATAATGCATCCGAAAGAGGAGTTGGGGTTAGTAGCAGGGACCGAGAAGGTCAAGTATGTAATGCGAAATAGAAATGAGGGAGTGGAAGGAGAGGCAGGAGAGGCAAGTATAGAGTATCTATGCAAGGTATTTGTGGGAGAAAAGGAAATCGTGGAAGTGGGAGGTGGGGTTAGGAAAGAGGAAATTCAGGCGAAGGCGGCGGAGAAAGCGGTAGAGATTCTGAGGGCAAGTGCAAGGGACAAGGGAATGGAAAATGTTGAGGAGGGTGATATGATGGGTATCGATTAAGATGTTGTTTTTTGTATATCCCTTACGATTTACAGTATATGATGTCATGTTCTTATATACAATAAAGTACTCAAATAAGTAATAAAATAACGAATGAAATATTTTGGGCTTTAAAAGGTTATTTGATGCAATGCAATGATACTATAGATAGCTTTCAATTCAATTCAATACAACTGTCTAGATCTAGATTCGAAATGGAACTGAATTAAAGGAAAATCGAATGGAAGTCGAATGACTTGATAGCCAATCATGGCAATTGAATGAACTCTAAAATTAATTAGTAACTTAGTACTAACTAGATCAATATACAGTGTACAGTAACGAGTAACCATCCCAGGTGATTCGTCGATTCGGTAATCCTTTGTATATATATGTATGTGTAGTAATGTCACGCTAGAGAAAAGGGGTGGGAGTGCCTTGGTCTTCTCAAGGTTTTTAGTGGTACTGATACTGTTATTGATACTGACAAAGTCAGTATATTAAACCTTCTGGTTCCCGTGCAATATGATTATCCAGTCACTCGTGACCAATTTCACTTGCAAATTATGGGACGAAAAGTCTCAAGGCCGGCAATTTAGGTCTGGATGTAGGATTATCGTAATCATTGTGTGAGATAGAGTCTATGTCCCTAATGACTAGCAATAAGATGAAGCATCCTTATTTCCTCTCATCCCTCCTTTAAAAATTCGAATGACTTTATTTGCTGATGGGCAATAATTTTGTAGATTGTGCCTAGGAAGTCTCCAGCTTCGACAACCAATTGATAATCATCATAGCTTCAACCAAAGCAATCTTCTCTCCATATTTCTCTCCATCCTCACTACTCGCCTGTATCGTCAAGTTCCAAAGTCGAAGAATGTCCAGGTGTTTGTCGGGGGCGATTCTGTTTAGCTCGTCCTGGTATTTCCATATCTCCATGTTCCCTTCATTTCCTGATTGTTTGGAGACGCCGTAGGCAGTGGGGCCTAGAAGAAGTATGGGAATGTTGCGTTCGGCGCCGTTAGTTATACCGATCCATTCATTTATTGAGTCGACGGAAAACTTCATGTCGTGGGAAAATCTATGACCCAGAGAAAAGATCACGGGTGTAGGTCGCCAAGGATCTGGCTTTTGGTATGCTAGTGATTGGAAAGTGGCTATGGCGGCGGATGAAGCAGGTGTGGTCATGAATGGTATGTAAGCATGAGGAGTTCCTAAGTACTATATTAAAGTCCTGTCTTGGAAAGGAGTCGAAGAACTCTTACTCTGGCAGGTATACGGGCTTCCCTTGGGGTCATTCGATTCGTTTTTAACGACTTCCTCGAAATGCTTTACGGAATATCCTAGACAATTATTGTCCAGAAATTGAGCATCGCATTTGCACGCAATGCGCTCGTCATCTGTCATCAACCATTCTTGCAGACCGCCATGCGATATATCCTCTCGTAGGAAGACATTGAGGGCGGCATAAATAGTCTGAGCCGTTTCGTCACCGAGGAATACGATGGCGCTGAATCGTTCGAGGATCATACATATCTCGGAGGTCGAGAACCATCGATATGTACAATCTATATGGATGAGTGCCATTTCCAATCAGGGGTAAGGGCGTATTCTCACCCTTCCCAACAAATGGTTCATCAAATCCATGTCTGCCTCCGCCACTCAAAGCTTCTAAGAGTGTGGCCCTGTTTCCGCAGAAGGGCGAGACGTTCTGTTTGGTAGGGTATGGTACATGATATATATCTGATTGTACGATTCCACAGTCTTTGCTTCCCAGATAATGTTTGATGGCACTTTTCGTGGTTAGTGTAGATATACCAAGGACTAGTTATGGATTATACCTTTCTCCAGGCTCGTTCACCTTCGGTATTGACGAAACCACAATATTGTTAGATACAAATCCCTTGAAGGGAGACCAGACTGCATAAATGAAGATAAATACGAGTAGACAAATGCCTCCGAGACGGTAGTTGCTGGAAGATAGCATTGTGTTTTTACTTAATGGAAGATATCTCAAGCTGTGTTTGACTGCGATGTCACCGAAACGATGTCGCTGATCAGTACTATTCGTTTTATTTCGAGAAAAAGAGAAATTTCGAGGTTGAAGAAGGCATGTCACCTCACGGGTAGTTGCATCTTCCTTGATTGACTTATTAGTCTGTTCTTTCCCCATCTGTTGTTTTCATGTCACACGAAAAGTCGACAAGTTTCATACTCTTGTAATGGAAGCAGCCAACACTTTGGATTTTTGATTCGGATATATAAATAAGTCTCTTCGATCTTTATGCTTCATTTGCTGATTCTGATTCCGGCAACAGAGGTCAATCTTGCAAAGCACACTTGAGCTGAAAATATCAAAGCTACGGTGACTCAATTCTTGAGGCAGTTCTAAATCTAATACCATTTCGCACATCCTCCATTTACTCGAGTATTGACCCATCCCAATATTACAAGAGGAGCTCGGAAAAGCCGTCGGAAAAGATAGAAAGAGATCACATTTCTAAAACTCAGCTCGCTCAGGAAACGCAAGTTTACATGCGAGCTCTTTTCTTGCCAATGTCTTCCTCTCCATTTCTCCGCCAATTGCAAGTATCCGCAAGCATGAGATTTCCGGATTTGTCCATAGGGTAACATCCGAGGTAACTTTCGATGCTTTGCTATGTGTGTGAAAAAGGGCAAGACTCATGCTGTGAAAGGAAGATGAATGTTTTCGGCCCAAAACAATCGAGTTGACTCTCAGCTGTCATGTCAATGGTACAGTGGTACAGTACCAAGACCATATACTCGAGCAGTAGTAAGACAATAATAAGATGCTTCTAATCACGAGCATAGAAGATTGTTGTTGCTCTGCAAGTTTACCAATTCCTATCATCTTGTACATTCTCAGCTAATATATATATATGAAAGTCAGCAAAGGCGGGGAAAGATGGGTCGGTTAAGGTTTATCTCGGTCGTTCGGAACAAGGGGGAGCTTTCGGTATATGTTGCATACTATTTGATGAAGATAGGACTACAGTTCAGTACCGGTAGTAATCTGATTCTGGTCTGATTTGAATGTGCACACGATCAATTTCTGAATAAAGGACTCTCACACTTTGCATTGTCGTCTTCAACATTTTCTTGTTTGCAGACAGTCATTAAATAACAATTCTTTATTCGATTGTCAATTCACCAATCAACTTCTTCGCTTTACCTCGGTAGCAATTGGTTAGCTCTGCGTCATTTTGCGTACAGGTACTCACTTACATACTCACAGGATATCACGAACGCGGGGAGAGAAAACTCAACAAACGTTCAAAGATTGCTGTACCGCCAACGAGATAGCTAATGTTGGACTGGATTAATTGATAATTGAAGGGCGCTACGATTATATTTTAGGGGCCCTAGGGCCAAAGGAATCAAACAAGATGTCGTGGAAGACAACTGAGATGTTGATGGATACCATCAAGCATTACTCACATTTCCCTGCCACTGGAGTGAGTTTGAGACAGATGGTACAATTCGGAGAGAGGCCATCTACAGGTAGGTTTGAGAATATACTCAGCGGGTCTCAGAGGTTCTGCCATTATTCCAATACTGATCAGCCACTCCTCAAAAAACAGGTACACTTTTTCGGGCCTCACAATTCCTTTCCGAAGAACTTCCCATACGACTTGCGCATCGAGTACAAGAGCTATCAGACTTACCAGATGGACTTAATGAGATGCCCTCGATCAAGAGAGTTAAGGACTGGTATGCACAGTCATTCGAGGTATGACTCTTCACTTGTATACACGGAAAAGTCTCCATATATTGACATGTGAAAGGAAATCACCACGCTGCCTCGACCACAATTATCAACCGATGTCAAAGAAAAACTTATGAAGCCTGCGAAGATAAATGGGAAGCCATCCAAGATCCTCGCAGAAGCTACGCAAAATCCGAGCATAATGAGGGGGCAATATAGTTCGAACGGGAATGGAAAAGAAACGAAGTCGGCAGCAACAAGGAGATACTTTGCTACAGTAGAGGATAGTACAGATTGGCCTCCGGAGCTTCACGACTATAATCAAAGATTCGCACAAACCCTCAACCATATAAAAAGGCGGCACGACGGAGTTGTCACAACCGTTGCGCAAGGAATTCTCGAGTACAAGCGGAAACGACAACGCATGCAAATCGATAACAACATCCAATCCTTTCTTGACCGTTTCTACATGTCCCGTATTGGCATAAGAATGCTTATTGGACAACACATAGCACTCACAGATCAAAGTCACGACAAAGATCCGAACTATGTAGGTATTATATGCACGAAAACCAATGTCCGAGACCTTGCAGAAGAGGCAATCGAAAATGCAAGATTTGTTTGCGAAGATCACTACGGGCTTTTCGATGCGCCAAAAATCCAGCTCGTGTGCCCCCCAAACCTCAATTTTATGTATGTACCCGGCCATCTTTCACACATGCTATTCGAAACCCTCAAGAACTCCCTTCGCGCTGTCGTCGAAACACATGGACAGGATAAATCAGATTTTCCTGTGACAAAGGTTGTCGTTGCAGAAGGGAAAGAGGACATTACTATCAAAATCTCGGATGAAGGTGGCGGAATACCTAGAAGTGCTATACCTCTGGTCTGGACTTATATGTACACCACCGTGGACAGTACGCCTAGTCTAGATCCGGATTTCGACAAGAGTGATTTCAAAGCACCGATGGCAGGATTTGGTTATGGTCTCCCGATCTCAAGATTATATGCTAGATATTTTGGAGGAGATTTGAAGTTGATTAGTATGGAGGGGTATGTTTCACAAGCTCCTATCCTAGCCCCGCACCCAAATTTGTAATCAACTAACGGCCTCCCCAAACAATAGATACGGAACAGACGTGTACCTCC
Source organism: Sclerotinia borealis F-4128 (assembly GCA_000503235.1). NCBI lineage: Eukaryota > Fungi > Ascomycota > Leotiomycetes > Helotiales > Sclerotiniaceae > Sclerotinia > Sclerotinia borealis. The sequence goes on along the minus strand of KI628571.1, from coordinate 157,608 downwards.
ATCTAAACCGGCTTTCCTCAAGTTCGGAGCCTCTCCAATAACAATCAGTAGTCATGAGGGATACCTGGAAATCGCAGTCCACTTCCGATATTGGCAGCGGGACGAGAAGGGGAGACGGCATATCCCGAGGATTGACGCTGGGTCTATCACATAAACAGATGCATCTAAAATTAGGCAAAGGAAAAGCGGGAATGGGAATGAGAGAGGTTTCCGAGCGGAAACAGGTGGGCGATGCGGAAAGTATGGTTAATGAGGGGAGAGGGGGAAGTGGCATGGAAGGGGTTTTTATGGGGGAAGGGGGTGAGATTTAGAGTGAGAAAGAACTTGGTGTAGTAGAATCCGCTTGTGAAAACTGGCGGCGGCGCTAGATATCGGGGGTTAGATGTCGGGGGTAGATCGGGTGTGAGGGAGAAGAAGAAGTAGGAAGGAGACTTCTTTATATATTTGGATATGCACACACAACACTGTGTCATCCATATCCAAACCTTGAACTTGGGCGGGAATATTGAAAGGCGGGATGCGGGGGCGGGCGCGAGGGCGAGCCTGGCTTCATTAATTGTTACTTGTTACTTGTTACGTACGCATTATGAACTAAAGGACATGGAAGATGAGATGAGATGAGATGAGACGAGATGAGACGAGACAAGATAGTATGAGATTAAATGAAATGAAATGAAACATGATACAGTAAATAACTACTCGAGTCCTCGAGTATTTGAGCACTATTAGATAATGGTCCATTGACCATCCGCGTTTTAACAGTGTTTTTTATAATATAAAAGATTAGATATACACTTATCTATCTATACTATCTATTTATACTATACTATTTATACTATCTATTTATAAACTATCTTCTCTTCTCCTCTCTTCTCTCTTTAAACATAAACCTAGACAAAACAGACAAACATTGAATATTTAAGTTCTCAGACTAACTTAGACCTAGATTAGCTAGCTCCTTTCCTTTCCTTTCCCCCCACCTCTTCCTCCCCCTTTTCTCCTTTTCTCTCTCCTCTTTTCTCTTTTCCTCGCTACTGCGTTGCATCTATCTCATTCTCATTTTCATTACAAGTCATAAACACCATCCGAGTCTCAAACACCATCTCATCTCATAACTTATCACAATAGACCAAAGTTTAAATCACAAAATCACAAAACCAAATCACAAAACCAAACCAAACCAAACCAAAACCAATCCACAAAATATAAATCGAATAAAATTTTCTGATAGTGGTATCGTACGTACTTGCTTGCTTGCTTGCTTGTTTGCATAACCCAGAATCTCAACGCTAAAAAACACATGCATCGACATCCATATCCATATCGCCAAAACGCTTTCCTTTCCTTTCCTTTCCCTACCCAAATCCATATAACTTGACTTGCCTAACCAACATGAAGAAGAAAGATTTTTCCAGAAAAACGACCGTATCCAAAACATAGACAGACATAAACATCAACGTGAATCCATAAACCTCATCTCTCATCCCATCATATCATATCGTCAATCAAAGACCATTCATTCGTTCATGTAATTTCCAACCCCCTGCTCGAAACCCTGCAGGTATCATATCAGTAATACGTACTATTCCTCACACTTTTATCCATCCCATTCCCTCGATACCAATCTTCATAATCAGCGCCGACTTGTGGTTCTATATACGCGCTCCTAGTTGTGTGATCGCTATATCCCGAGCTCGTTGATTGAGTCGGACGATCGCTATATCCCGAGCCCGTCGATTGGGTCGGACGATCGCGATCATAATCGCTGCTTCTCGAGTCTAGTCCCTCGTGCAACCTATCCCATTTCTCTGCATCTCTCGGACTTGAGAAATCATTTGCATATGTGGCATTGGAGAAACGATCGTCTTCCATACCTCTGCGGTGAGGCCGTTCATCTCGTCTCCTATCTCTCGAATCGCGGATATCTGAAGCGGATGGGGGCGGAGGGAAGGTATGGTTGGTTCCATATGATGAGGGAGTAAAATTAGGTGGGAAACTCGCAGATGATGGCGCATAAGTACTTGATCCATTATCAATATTGGTAGGCGTAGAATGACTGTAGCTCTTAAATTGAGGACTGCGATTGCGCTTAGCAGATGATAGTGGCGGTGGCTTGTAACTATCCTGGCTAGCAGTGCTTTGCGTGCGATTATGCCTTGACCGACTACGCTCACGTTCAGGTTCTTTTGCGCGAGCAGTGGAGTCTGCCCGACCAGGCCTGTTCGGAAGATTGATATTGAAGGCTTCGGTGTGCATTTTGCCACTACCAGGCTGAGCGGCATATGGCTTCCTTTCACGTTCGATTTGTACCCCTGTTCCCTCGTCAACGCTCGATGACTCAGATGTGACCGACGGGGCGCCAGCATAAGGCATGCGTTCTCGTTCAATAGGCTTGCTAGTCGGTCCTGAATATGAGGCTCTGGGCTGAGGTATATCATCAGGGCGGGATTGCGATCGATCGGTGGGTGATGTTTGACGAAGCGGTGGGCTAGAGGCTGCTGGTTTGCTTCTGCTGCTGTGAGGAATACCAAGATCATCGGAGAAGTGAGTCATCGCAGTCCTCATCAGTTTTTCCGAGTCACGGTCCCCAAGGTCAGGTAATAAATGCCGTGAGATTTGTTTTGGTAATCGTTCCGGTTTTCCATCTACCATTTGCCCATCAGCATTAATCGGTAAAGCCAGGACTACTTTTCCCAGTCTCTCTGATTCTTCGCTGGGGTAAGCAGAGATTTGAATCGTCATCCAGTGTGCAAATCCAAGTGGAGTCAAGGCCGGTATTGTAGGGCTAGAATGAGAATCCTCTTGGACTAGATGATGTTGACATCCAAGATCCTGGTATAGCTTCGAGATTTGGGTGTTAGAGAGAGTTTTGAAAATGGCTAAATATGGATTGTGAGCATGGATAGAGCTAAGGATAGAGATCAGAAAACCTTACAAGCATATGGATGAATCTCTTTATTGTCGATAGGATATGCGTTATAATATGCTGCCATTTTTGCAGGTGTGATCACAATGCTTTTCTTGGGCGCAAAATCATCGACCTGTATGTAACTAGCATCAGTAGGGGTTTTAAACACAACCTTAGACTTTGGTTGAAGATAAAGTATTTCTGTGAAAGCCTTGTCCGACAGAAATGCATCATCCCAATATCGGAAGACTAACAATGTGATTTGCAAGACCTCTCAAGAATTGACCCAGCCTTTCCGTAGGGCGAGAATCATTATCAAACAACCGTCCCCATTTATGATCAATTGTAGACAATTCTAGGGTCGAGTATGTGCGGTGAACTTTCTGCGCCGGCCTGTCATTGTATCCATGATTACGATCCCCACGATCACGATCACGGCCATCAAACCTAACGGAAGGTTTTTCCAAGGATGGACTAGCAGGAGGAGATCTCATAGGTTCTGTAGGAGGAGAAAAGCTTTGTTTCGTAGTTGAAGTCGGTGAAGGAGGAGTGTAAACTCTGCGGTTATCTGAAGGGGGAGGTGATTGATTTGTAGAACTAGATTTCTCTGACTGTTCGCGTTGCATATATGAGGCTCGCGGTTGGTCATCAATGGTCCCTGTTTGCTTAAGGTGTTCGAAGACTGAGTGAATAGGTTTCAGTAAGCATGGGCAATCGGTGAGGCTCAACAACAAAAAATGACAAACATGCCGTAAGGAGATGCACAACATATACTTACGTTCTCTTTTAACCTTTTCCGTGATTGCTGCGATTATCTCGGGCGATACTGCATCGTGATCTACAGCGGTGCCACGATCAGAACCATATGCCGATACCATATTGTTATTTGATGGGTAGGTCTGTTGTAGTGATTGTGGCGGTACACTTGAAAGACTTTGGGAAGCATAAGGTATATTTCGAGAATCCGTAGAATATCTAGTCGAGGTTGAGGGGTTTGAATAGGTAGGCATATGCCTGTTGGAATCGTTGAAGCCGTAGGTATCATAGGTCTCATACTCGTACTTCGGCCCTCCATCGCCTCGCATTGGACGACCATAAGCGTCAAAATGGGCCATCTTCAAAGGCGAGGCTATGTGATTTGGCGTTTGTTACCTCATAAAGGTTTAAGGTACAAGAGTTCGATTTGACGTATCTCGTTCTTTGAATCTTGTTCTTATTCTTATAGTTTGCTCGTATGCTTCGATTCGGAAATGCTTCGAATTTATTAGGTGATATGTTGTTGAACTTGAAAGCCTTGAGGTTATTGTCGTATGTGGTGGGATGTTAAAAGTTTCAGAATGTCAAAACGCCTTATTGGAAAAATTGAGAATTATCTCGAAGAGTAAAAAGAGTTTATGTTGTGTCGTCCAAAGTTTCCGGTTAACCTAATCCCAGCTATCGCATCGCTACTCGGTGCAGAAAAAGAAGTAAAGAAACAAGAATCAGATAATTAAACCCTGTTCTATGGCTTCATTGGCTTATTGGCGTCAGAGTAGTAGATACCTAATATATATATATATCGGGCAACGGGCAACAGCAATGCAATACGGAAAAGTACTCCTCAAAATATTGACTGTTGACTGTTGACTGTTGACTGTTGACTGTTGACTGTTGACTGTTGATTGTTGACTGTTGACTGTTGATCGTTGACTGTCAATGTTGACTGCTTCCATCAAATCATTGTCAACTCACCCACCATGAAATTCACCCATCAGCAGACCTGGGCAAGTCGTTAATTATTATTACTCGAGTTATAGATTTCCTTGTACTCGAGTAAATTTCCGCACATTTCCGTATATCCTTACGACGCATATCATCAATAACACAGATAAGAAACCCCACCAAAGAATTTCTGCAATGAAATAAATCATGATCATTCCTCAAAATCCTTTTAATTCGCTACAAATATAAAACTACACAACCCCGCCGATATAAATTAACATGACACGATCCGTTTCTTAAACCTCGCGTTCCCAGTAGTTGAATGGAAAGGGTTTCCAAGATCGTTCCAACACCAAGCCAAGCTACCAACACCAACTCATCCCGCCCTCCTTCAGTCTAAGCTGCTGTTTAAGCCAAATCTAAATCCTTCATGATCAAAGGTTCCTTTATAATTCAAGTCAACTACTGTACGCATTACTGACAGCCAACTACTATCTACTATTCCGATAATTAATCCATCTCATAATTCACAGTAAGGGTTACTGTATATCATATCATCACTAACAATCAATCTATCGAGCATAATAAACGAGTACAACAGGGGCTACGCCACCTACTACCTACTACCACAAGAATTCAAATAACTTTCTTTTCATCTATTCAATCTTCAGAAATCATACCTAATTATTCGACTTGCATCATATCCAACTTCGTCTATAAGCATACGAAGGACATCCATCCATCCATCCCATTCTCATTCTCATCGCATCTCATCCCAGTCCAGCCCAGCCTTCCTTCGTATCGTATCACCACCGCCGAGCACCCAACTAACAACTACAACACATATAACCAACTTAACATTTGATCTCCCCCCACACATCCACCAAAAAAAAACCCCCGCAACAGGGCGTAGCCTCATACATACATACCCTACCTATTCTTTACTCGAGTAAACACCAAATGTTTTATTTCAGTAGCCCATCCTACCCTCCTTCCCTCCCTCCTTCCACACAATCACATCACCGCCTCTTTTTCCATGTGGAGCGACTTCAACTTCTATTTCAACTAGGTCAGTCAACGTCGTACAGATGATTAATGACTTGCAGCGTGGGATAAACGCTCCAAGCCTCCTTCCTTCCTTCCTTCCTTCTTTCCTTCCTACCAACCTCAACCTAAACCCCTAGGTAAACCTAAGCCCAAGGTCAGGATCTCTGGTCCATCCATCACATCAATTAAAGTGTGGCTTATTTATTATACACCTTCCTTTTCGCAACAAAAATTGTAAAATCTTAATTTGGCTTTCATATACAGTATAATTAACTTCTATCATGATCTTGAATCCATGTGTTATTCAAGTTATATCATGTAATCTTATTTTATAATTCACATGTACTCGAGTATATCATTCTAATTCCTATCCTAAACACCAATAATACATTACATTACATCATTATCATACATACATCCCAAGACGAGATATCTCTCTTTAATCACTACACTACACAATCACAACCACAACTATGAGCATAGCCTTCCAGCTTTCATTTCTCGCTCTCGCTCATGTTATCACTTTCACTTCCAACACCAATCCCAATCCCAAAACCCTCATCTCTCACCCTCACCCTCACCCTCACCCTCACCCCCATCCACACCTCACACCTCACACCTCACACCTCACATCTCCCCATTCCCACCCCGTCTCCACAAGTCCCTCACCTCTCACCGCCCATCACCCCCTCCCCCCGTCTCTCTCTCTCAAAACCTCTAACCCAAAAAGAGTCTTTTATTGTCACCGTACTGTGCTATCCCGCAGCGTACAGTGAGAGATCAAACACTATACTTGCTATTGATTGATTGGTGTACTTTATACAACACATATATATGTTAGATACCACCGAGTACAGTACTCGTATATCACAAGAGCTCCCAAGCTCTTAAACGAACAATTGGGGATTAATTTTCCTTCCATGAGAACTTGGAACCTTCAAGAGATCTCTCTGCTAGACTGACGTTTTCTGATAGGATTCACAGCGGAGAATGAAACATGGTGTAGCACAATCAAGTATGGTACATCACCAAATATACCACTTCTCAAGATGAACCGCATCTATTGACTATCTACTTTCATGCATCAAGATCAAGCCCATTTGTCTTGCACCATCATACACCGTACTACCAGCTATTATTTCCGTCAACGCGAAAGTTAGGAGACCATATGCTATGTATGAAAACTTGATCTCGACGCGAACATCAATAGTGTTAGAAAGAAAGAAAAGAAAAGCCGTAATTTTTTAAAAAATGAAAGTCATCGTCGTCATCTCTGTCTCAATAATGGAGCTTCAACGCAAAATATTTCTCATCTCCAGTAAGAAATTTTGACCAATCAGGTCCTTGTAACGATTCCATGATCCACAAAGAACCATGTTGCCCGGGGGAGCAACCAAGAGAACGGTTTAGGTCCTGAACTTTCCAACAATTGTTTACATCTCATCATCGCTGGAGTCGTAGGTCGATCTGCGGTGGGGGGTATTAGACTCGGGGGCCCACTCCGTAATGGTTTCGTGGGCTGCCGGTTGTCTGGTACGAGTACCAATCTGGAAGTATTAAGTAAATTAGTACGGTTGATAAAATCACAACTATGAGCGACAGAGCTAGAAGAGAGAACTTCATTCAAGTAAAGGGACTTACGGGTTTAGCCCATCCGGTATTCTGATTGGTGATCACGCGAACGGGTTGAGGAGCGGCAGCTGGTGCAGCAGGGGGAGAAGCGGGAGCGGCTGGACGATTGCCAGTGGCGATAAGGCGAGAGGCGGCGGCAACAGGAGCAGGAGAGGCACAGGTAACCGAAGAAGAGCTCGATTCACCAATAGTTGATGTTGCTATGGAAGTTGAAGTCATTGTCTTCTTTTGAGTGTGACGCACTCCATTGGCGTCATATGCATTATACTGTATAGGATTACCGACGCGGCGAATTCTCCTCGAGTCTTGAGTTGTCCAAACGACGGAATCGACCGGCGTGTCCACACTACGAGCGCCCTCAAAAGGATTACTCATGGAGGATTGTGAGTAGTTTTCGTTTCGACTATTGGAAGCACTACCGATGGCAAGGGATGCTGTCTTTTGGGACAACTATGAAGAACTGTCAGCACGCCGTACATGTCGTGTCACGACTTCAAAGTAGACTTTTGAATGTACGAAATAGTCTGGGACAATGAAAGGATACTCACCGCAATCACACTGGCAGCATAAGAAGAGCCTGTGGTTTCTTCTGGTGCAACATTTGTCGTGACTTCCCGGCCTAACTCACTTCCTGGAGCAGGAGCAAGATCGACTTCAGGATGGTAAGCCTCCTTCCAATGGACACATTCCATACACCACTACCGATCATACGTTAGTCAAGGTCTATATGAAAGACATGTTATGCTGCTCATAAAAGTGTAGTCCATACCTTATTTCCTCTGGATCTCTGAGCCTTGCTGAAGAGATCCAATACCTTGACGTTGCCACATGGACCTTCGCACTGAAGCTCTTGCACTTGTTCACCCTTGCAGCCGCGGCATCTCAGAAGGGCAGCTACCGCATTCGGCTTCATAGACGGATTTTGGGCAAGCTGATTCTTGTAGGGAGCAATCTCGTTCTTTGAGAAGCAATCTTGCGTCTTAAAAATGCTGCAGTGGCGACATTTGAATTTAAAGCTGTAAACAATATCATCAATAACGTTCCGATAGGTGGCTTTGATTACATGGCTATTATTTGAGCAGTGGGAAAGCTGATTTGTTGGATACAAGCAGAACGAATTCATGACCGACGTGTGACTTACTCAATAGGAATCACGACGCCCTTACGACTACGAACACTCATTAGCCCCAAGACTCAATAACTTTCATTGAAGAACATACTCGGTTGCAGGAGCATAACGGTTGTTTCTGAAAGCCATTTTAAAAATACCGGCGAAAAACTTGCAGGAATGCTATTGAATCTGGGGGAACAGGGTTGAATATGAGGTTGAATTCGACAGCGCCTAGTTGCTACTGTTATTGAGAAGAAAGTGTTAGCGTCTGGGTCTGGAGTTTAAAAATCGTGGATTGAGTTCACTTTCTGTTTCACTTTCAGAAAGCAAGTGAAGTGTGAGGTAAGGTAAGCTACAGATCGGCTTGCCAGCAAAACAATCTGCTTGTGAAGAGCCAAATGGTACATGAAAGAAAGAAGATGGAGAAACTCAAAATTCGAGTTGTGTATGAGGAGAGAAATGAAATTCGAGTACAATCGCCCACTTACTGTCGAGGGAAGGTTGTTGATATGACTGTAACACGTCACTCTCGAAGTGATGCCGAACTGAAGATCGATTCGAAAAAATCGAGTGCGGATCGATAAAGCTTGGGAATTTTCAGTTGAGTCTTTAATCTGCAGAATATCGAGGCTCGATTAAGGCGTCGAAGATTGATTTCGATTGATGTTGTATTGTTACCATGAAAGAAGTAGTAGAAGACCAACAAATCCGGTGGTTGATGGAATGGAGTTGTTTTTGGAAGAAGAGTTGGGAGTGGGAGACGATGAGAACTCTTTTGTAACCAGTATAACCAATTAACCTGTAGGCATCCAATCTATCCAGTTTTCAAGAGTGAATATGGAAAGAGGGGAAAGTGGTGAGTGAAAAGAGGGGGATTGGGAAGGAACGAAGATCGGTGACCCCTCCCTCAAATCTTCTCCTGAATGAATTTAAAGATAAAGATGAAAGTAGGTAGGAGACTCTTATAGAAAGTTATCGCGTTTTCCTTCTTGAAATTGAATGAAAACTCATCTGACCTGTACTGTACTCTCATCCCATATCTACTTATATCTTTGTTTAGCATCTAGTAAGAAACCAAATTTATACACTAGCGGGAATCTACATGAAATCTAACTTTGAGGTTTATTATCATCAAGATCTTGCTGCCAAAATGCTTTATTCTGCAGCGCTAGGTTATGTATGCGCTCTATCATATCATGCCTTCTTTTTCTGCTGATGTTTCCCCTTCGGCTGTTTGTACTCGTAGTGCTTACCTGGGTCTTATATGTTTTGCTTTTATTTTTTGATTTTTTGATTTCTTGATTTCCCACTGGTGATATATTACGATGACTTATCACCAGACCTGTGAATCTTGAAATGGAATGAAATCCGATTGCATCATGACCCTCCATTGGCAAAGAGGTAGATCGGAACTGACAGTTCAATGCCTGTACTCGTTTTCAATTTGACTCCAAAAACAGTCCAAGTACAACTGAGAATAGAAGATAAGAGGAGGAAATATGATAAGTTTCTAATAATGATATCAAAGATAAGAATGTTATACGGAAAAGTTTATTGATTCGATTCTATAGAAGAAAGAACAGTGGTCTGGACCACCTTTTCCGCTGTGGAAAAGATGCTATGAGGTGGTCTTACAAGTTCACTTGATTGCCAAACATCGCTACCAGCAGTTCATTCTTGGTTCCGTGTTGCAGATTGACAGACGCAGTCAACACCTACAGCGAAAGAACAAAGACTTCCTATGCATCAAACTCGTTCAAGTGTTGACTTAACTGTACTGTCAAGCCATGCCCGGCCATTCGTTCGGTGTAGAAAGGCTCTCGAAAAGGCATCGGGATTCATTCATCTTTACAATCAGGGGTAACGTCCTTGTTATACTTAAGCGGATAATTCCTCGCGAGTGTAGAGCGTGACAGATCTTTGGAAGCTCGAAATACTCAACTGGTCCTAGTGCTGGCTGTCTGTTCATGTCGCACAAACTCTCATTCATTCGGCCAGATTATTTCAGTTTGCATAATGCCGAGTGAGACCGATTGATAAGTCAGCTTTCATTGAGTGCCGTAATTTTTCAGTAAAGATCCTGCAGAATGTCTCCCCCAGATTTTCAATCCAATCCTCACCGCTTCAGCTCGCATATGCAAGAAACCGTTAGATTTCCTTATTCTTCCAGTCTCGAATCAAACCCGATAGTGTGGATTCTGGACAGAGGGTGAAACGTGTCAAACAGGATCTTTGACAGAGGAAAAAGAAACTGAACCATTATTAAGAATGCTTTTATAATATAGCTGTAATAACTTTTGATATGCTCTTTTTGTTTTTCTCTATCAAGGATCACATCATTCATCTGACATGATTCATTTTTAGCTCTGATTACGTTGAAACCGTTCAAAAAGAAGTCTGGACGCCAACATTTCAATCATGCAGGACACAACTACAGAATCAACTGTATCATCTCCAACAGGCTTTGATTAGAGTATGATAACAGGGTCATTATTGAGGGACCAAAATCTCCCAATATGACGATGAATATAGAACTTCTACAACTTTCACACATCAATCAAACCCTCTTCCCAGACAACCCCCAACCTCCTTAATCATTTTTCCAGCCCAAAAGCGCGCCGGCCCTTCAATAGCTTTCTTTTTCCAGAACCGTCGACAGCGGAAGCCGGGAGAGCTAAATTGGCAAAACTCAGAACGACCACGTTTAGTGGGGAATGCTACCCGAACCATGCCCATAGGAATAAGGCAAGGATAATCCACGCTAAACGTGATGACCAAGACACAAATGGCTGTCAACGGTCAGGGTGTGAAGAAGGAAAAGCATCGGAATTTTAATCAAATGGATGGTAAAAAGGAAAAAAAAGGGGCGCCGTGGGTGTGTATTACGGATGGTTATTATTGGGATGGAAATATGGAAGGCTTTGAAATACAACATAGAGAGAACTGCAAATAGGTAAATCAAAATAATTGTATATGATATTTTTACCCTCTTCATATTTCTCCCTCACGAACCCCTTCCGTTATCTCGAGAGAAGCAATATTATGTGATTATAAAACATTACTATAGATCCATCCTGTCTTTCATTAACTTTCTTTTTAGTAAGGCCACAGGCCATAAGCCTATAGCCAATAATAGCGGTATGAGACTTTTGAAAAGAAATCAGATTTATAGTAATAATCTATATCTAAACGCATCCGTTCACTAATAGAATGAACAGAACAGGCATTACATTATAGTAATATCCATCTTCCGATTTTCTTTTTTTTCCAACCCCTTTTACAGTACCAAATTCTATTCTCGAAAGACTACTTGTTATTCTTGATATCTTGACATATGCTTGAATACGTCTGGTATCGGTATAGTACTATTGATTATCACAGCCTCGAGGCTGTGCCTTTATTTTTCTTTTGAATGTATTTCAAGAATATCAAATGGATAGTAATAAAAATAAAGTTTGATCGGATATCGAATCGAATCCGCTAATAATTAAGGGGCAGGTAAAAATTACCTACCTACCCTAAATTATTGTACCATTTTGAAGTTGGCACAAAGAGGTTGCAGTATAAAGTCTAACAAATGGATGAATAAAGAAATAAGATAAAACACAATATATGAATATTCGATTATGATATGCGGGCCAGGCTTTATCAGTCGAGTCAAGCACCTGTCTGTATGAATTACGATTGAATAAACTATCGATCGCTATCTGCCCGCACTTCGCCTTTCGTCTATGCATATTTTCCGCAGTATCTTGAATAGGGAATAGGGTTCAATTTAAATAGGGTTAGCCAGTCGTTAGCCAGCAGCACGGTAGTTACTGTACTTCGTATGCATTGACCATTTCGAGATTGAGGGAAACATGAGAATGGAAATCCAATCAATCAATAAACTATGACTGACGGGATGGGGATGGGGATCCCCAGGTGGTTTGGTTGGTTTTGGTTGATCTCACAACTAACTGGTCTTGTGATATAAACTGGCTTGATTCTGAATGGCTTCAATTGTTGCACATTTTACTACAAGTACAGTATTATGGTGGTATGGTGGTATCATTGGTATTGGTGGTTTTAGAGGCAATTTCATAGCTTGACTTGAGTCCTTGACACCCACACCAAACCGCTTCTGATTAGCTGATTAGCTAGCCACCTACTACCCTACCTACCACCACCTACACCTAGCCACCTAGCCACCCTTGAAATTTTCAAAAACCTTCATCACAACTTCATCCACAGCTTTCCTTTCCCAGTTGTCACCCCTCCCTCCCCAAAGCCCCGAATTTGTATCGCAGCCTTATATTCTTTTATACCGTATCTATCTACCTACCTATTTACTACGATATGATAAGATCGATTAAGAAGAGAAGATCTCCTCCTTGTACACACTCATTATTACAATCATCAGCTCGCACAATTGAGGATTATTTCTTCCCTTTTTTATCTTTTTATGCATATCTGCTGGCTTCAACAAAACACAAAAAACATAAAAACACAAAACACAAAACTCTAATAAACACAATCCAATCCATTTTCAACCCACTTATTCTGATTCAAGACCCTTTATTTTTCTTCCCTCAATATACCTAACCAACCTCATTTGATTGGAATAAGCCCCGCCTTTAATGCCCCTCTCTCTTCATTCATTTTCTTTTCAACAATAATACTTGTCTGTTGCTCTCTCAAACTTCCCCGGCCATTGAATTATTCGCGTCCCCCATCGAATCAGCATAATCGAAGTCTTTACTCGGTCGCTGTGTTGGCATCACAAGAAGCAATCGATACTTATTAGCCGATACTTCCACAGTCTTCCAGGGATTCAATCCAGTCTTTCCTATTCAGCTAAACGGCGTGTTGTTCGAGACAAGTCCCACAACCTCGCATATAACTCGCAGTATCAGTTCCCAGTGCCCACACAGTGCACACGCATATCACAATACCTCAAGGAAATATCATCCAGCATAATCAGCACCCGCATCGCCCAGGAAAGAGAGAAAATCTAATATCCGCTACTTTGTACCACAAATCTAATACAACCTTTTCATATTTTCCACACTCTTCTTCCTTCGATCTCCTCCTTAATAATTATACCGATACATTCAAATAATGCTACATAATTATCTATACCCCTGAAGAAACTACTAAAAGATTCGATGTCAAAGTGGATTTTAGCGAAATTGGTTATTACCATCATCCCCGAGCTGTTCATGCCCCGAAGATTGTCTTCTGGAAGGATTTGCGGAACTTAATAAAAACCCATACTAGAGAAAGTGCGAGCTTGAGGGCTTTCCACGGTTCAAGGCCTGGTTGTTTCGACAAAATTCAAAGTTCATGCAACCCATGCTTTCCTTTTGACTGACTCTCATGCGCTTGCGATTATATCCACCTACGACAAGTAAACCATCGACTTCCCCCACGTCGCCATCAAGAAGCTACGAAGGGCCCTTGAATCCTTGATCTATTCCAGCTTCTCCTATCATTAAAACACTAACCAAAAACGTCACGAGTCGTCCGTCCCTTCTTCTTGATCGTCGAAAGGCTTCTTGCTCTAGCGGGTCAAGACCCGCACTCCCGATTCTTGGTAACGGCTCCTTTACCACCCTTGGACCCTTTCCCAGACATCCCATTACATCTCTCTACCTGATCATCTTCTTGATCCAATTCGCTGCTTCACTCATTTGCAATCTCACGGAGGACATCCAAACCATATCATTATCACCTCGATCGCTACCTACCACAATCGACATCTACGTTACATGAATGCTCTGGTAAACTTAAGGAAGCTCTCGAAGAGCTAGATACCCGGCAGCATTGGTAAGAGAAATCTCCTGATATTCACTGCGGCCAACGTTCGATCTTCACATGTGCTATGAAAGATTGCTAACACAGTCAATTTTATTCAGCATTCACTTTTCGGTCATCTAACACGAACATTTATTATTTAGCACATATATACTTTCCTACAATTCAAACCTCACCTCAATCTATAAACATGACAGTCGCGTACGATTTAACCCACCGAGGGTCTTCGACACCTCAAGCTTCAGCAGGACAGGCGTTGGAAGACAGATTCGAAATTTTGAAGGATATTGGAGATGGTAGCTTTGGTAGTGTCGTTCTAGCACGAGTGCGCGGGGCAGGAGCCAGTGTAGCTCGACGCGGAACAATTGTAAGTTTAGGCAAGGCTAGTTGGGAAATTGTCAGAGCTGACGAAATAATTGTAGATTGCTATCAAGACGATGAAGAAGACCTTTGAATCATTTCAACCATGTCTAGAACTACGAGAAGTCGTATTCTTAAAAACGCTACCACCTCATCAACACCTCGTACCAGCATTGGATATATTCCTCGACCCTTTCACCAAAAAGTTGCACATTGCCATGGAATACATGGATGGCAACTTATATCAATTGATGAAGGCTCGTGATCACAAGTGCCTCGATGTTTCAAGTGTCAAGAGTATCCTGTTCCAGATCATGCAAGGACTTGAGCATATTCACGCTCATCATTTCTTCCATCGCGATATAAAACCAGAAAACATCCTCGTTTCCACATCGGCACAAGATTCAGGAAACTCCTTCCGACGGTACTCCGCCATGGTCACCCCTCCTTCTACACCACCAGCTTACACCGTCAAGATCGCCGACTTTGGTCTTGCACGAGAGACACATTCAAAGTTACCCTACACAACCTACGTATCGACTCGATGGTACAGAGCCCCAGAAGTACTACTCAGAGCAGGAGAGTACTCGGCCCCGGTGGATATTTGGGCAATTGGTGCTATGGCAGTGGAAATTGCAACTTTGAAACCTTTATTCCCTGGAGGAAATGAAGTCGATCAGGTTTGGAGGGTGTGTGAAATCATGGGTAGCCCAGGGAACTGGTACAACAAGGCCGGCGAGAGAGTTGGAGGAGGTGATTGGAGAGAAGGCACGAGATTGGCCGGCAAACTTGGATTCTCATTCCCCAAAATGGCGCCACATTCCATGGACACGATTCTTCAAACGCCGCAGTGGCCAGCATCATTGGCAAAATTCGTCACGTGGTGTTTAATGTGGGACCCTAAGAGTCGACCAACATCAACTCAGGCGATGGCTCACGAGTTCTTTACTGATGCTGTGGATCCATTACGGCCTAAGTCTTCATCGAGGATACTCGGTCGCAAACCTTCTGACCTAAGCTATCGTAGCTCAAAGGACTTCTCGGAGACAACTCCAACTTCTTCAGCAACAACAAAACCTTCCTGGTTCAGAAAGTCTTTGATCGGCAGAAATGATAATCCCAGCACCGCTGTTGTTCAACCTAAGGAGAAAGAAAACGTGGCATCCAAACCTTCACCAGTACTTGCAGCTACAATTAGTGAGATTCCTGTAGTTAAGACACGTCAGCCTGCTGCTAAGCGGTCAACATGGGCTAACGGGGCTACTAACGCAGCGCCAATGCCGATCTTGCCGACAATTAAGCCCATTTCCCCAATTTCTGACACTGCAACAGCACAAGCAAGCAGCAGAACGCCATCATACAATGATCTCTATCCTGGACAAATTGATAAGGGCTCAAAGAAAATTGGTCGACAATTATCAGTTGCCTCGAGTACGAATCATTATGCGGAAATTCATCGACAACAAGCGGAGATGGCATTAAATGGAAATTCTGGTTTAGTATCTCCTCCAAGTGGCCACAAAGAAAGCTTCTTCTCCCACCTAAGGAAGCGTGCAAGAAGATTCTCTGGTCGACAATCTCAAACTCCCATGTCACCAAAATCAATGGACCTTGAATCACAAGCTGGATGTGGACCTTGGTCGAGCAACAGATCATCGATGGTATTGGATGGTGCTCAGCCTTCTAGCCCTGCTCCGCCAAAAGTTGATTCGCACGAAGCATTGGATAAGGCGTTGCGTACCGTTCAGCAAAATTTGGACTCCCCTCAGAGTACAAATTCCCCGCCTATACCACCGAGCCATCAAATTAACCCAAGCAGTGTTCTAAAGAGACATCACTCCGTTCCTTATCAACAGCCACCGCGCTCAACCGCCGATATTCCAAGATCTGTTGCACCCAACCCCACTAGGAACAGGAGGAGCCAAATACCAGGTGTTCAGCAATATGAGACTCCTGATGAGGAGGACGAATTGCTTGATGAAGCTCTGACATCAACGAAGAAGCCCATGAGACGCGGAAATTCAGTCCAGACCGATCATCGAAAACCGTTAAGACAATCACACAGTAATACTGGGTTAAATCCATATCCTACACCCTCTCCATCTGCTAATGGCAATTCGATACTCTTTGGTCAAGTGATAACCAATATTTCGCCAACTCCAAAACCCCATGGATCTAATAAGCAATCTTCGACACCACCATCCGACTATGAGGAGAATGAGTGGGCGGCATCTGCGGCTGCTAGTATATTCGCAGCACAAAATCGATTCTAGACGATCCTCTATCGTCAATTTGTAAAATACTTGGAGGAAAAGTTTCGGGTCATCTACATTGCATGGTGTTTGGGAGATATGGTGGGGTCAGTCTTGTTCAAACGTTATTTGTGACATCAGTTTACCATACACCAGTACAGCTGGGTCTAGCGAGTTCATCTGCGGCGTTTAATGTTGATATCGAAACCTTTTTGATTTTTATTTTCCAGCTTCATACCCCCGAGCATAGTAGCGCCTATAGAAGCGCTTTCTGGTGTTCATTATTTTTCTCGTCTTTTAAATACCCCTTTATAGACTGCACTAAATTTTGTTTTCCGAGAAGATTCAATGGAAAAAAACTGCTTCGCTGCGCGCGAACAAAATTTCATTTGTCATCAAATTTCTATATTGATGTGGCCTGTTAGCAAATTCACTTTGAATGCCAGGACCAAATATTATATACACGTTATTTTCCTATTTTTCAAGAGCCATTGGCGAATTTCAGACGAGCCACGTGGCAACCCCTAATTGGAGGAGGTGAATCTGTTGGTTTGTTTTATTTCGAGCATCCGCTGCCGCACAAATACTGTACATGTACAACTCATACGTATATGGTCTCCAAGGTTAGCTTAGGTTAGCTTTCACCAAAAAAATCAAAAAAAATCTAAGGGCAATGGGATATGGGGAAAACTAAGGGATCTGTCTATCTGGAATTTTGTGGCTCTGGCGGGTAGAGGAGGGAAGGAGGGAGGGGTTCAGGACTTGCATGCATATTGCTGGAGGGGTGGAGGGGTAGCTGGTAAACTTGTACTTAATTATTTTATATTTATTTATATTTATATATATTTCTTTTCACCTTGTTCGGGTTGGCTTGGGCTTGATTTTTTCTTCTCTTTGTCGTATATATTCTGGTTCTGGTTCGGGCGAGGGATAGGGATAGGGATAGAGATAGGCTGGCTATCTGGGATCGGGATTTATAGGGTGCGTGGGTGGGTTTTCTTTGCTGTAAGGGGAAGAAGAAGAAGGGATTTCTTGGGGGAGGAAATTATGGGGGGGGAGGGGGTTTGGGGAAGTATAGCTTGCTTGCTTGCTTGCTTGCTGCTAGGACCTGGGATCTAAGATTTAGGACCTGGATATGAGGTGGGGAGGGGTGGGGTGGGGTGTGTGGATGGATGAAGGTAGGGTAGGGAAGGGAAGGAGAGCGAGAGTGAGGGGGAGAGGGAGAACCTTTGCTATTCTATGCTATGCTTTGCCTTGCTCTGCTTTGTTGGCTAGCGAGGTGATCTGTTCTTCGGTTGATTGAATTTGCTGCTGGTCGGTATGGGGAGGGGAGTGGTGTTGCTGTCGGAATGTTATTTTCATGGAAGGAAGAGAGGATGATGATGATGATGATGATGGTAGAGGTAGAGGTAGATGTGTGAGTGGGGATAGATGGAGGAGTAATGTGTTGTGATGTGATGTGATGTGTGGAGATTTTGGTGGAGGGAAGGGGAAGGGAAGGGAGGTGATGGATTTTCTGGATCATGAGTATAGGAGGGAGGAGGGAGGAGGGAGGAGGGAGGACGGGAGGCTTGGATTTAGACGGTGGCATTGTCCATGTTGAGGTTGAGATTGAGATTGAGGTTGAGGGTAGGCGTGAGGGTGAGAGCAAAGAAAAAAGGGAAGAAGATGGAATCATGGAGTAGAGGAGTAGAGGTGTAGAGGTGTAGATGCAGTGTATACCAAATCAAATATGGTGTGATAAGACAGGACAAGACAGGACAAGGCTCTTTTTTTCCTTTGACTCCTTTTGATTCGTTTTTGGTTCGTTTTGGTATAATGTGATTTGGTTATGTGATGTGAAATTCATTTCATAGTCATTGATATATGAGTACGTGTATGGATATGGATATGAATATGAATATATGGATATTTAAATCATGTTTTTTTGTGAGACTGGTTTGATTTCACTGATTTGACTGATTTGATTTGACGGACAGACAGACAGAGTCATCGAACCAGAAAATTAGCAAGAATCGTGAATAGCTACTAGGTAGTGTATGTAGTGTTGCATGCATACAGAAGTATCGCCCGAATTGATCACATACCGTATATGGAATACAGTGGTGCTTACCTAGGTAGGAGGTACTCGTAGTCTTGGGATTTTTTTGTTGATGTTTGTGTGGATGGGTGGATGGGTGGATGGGTGGATGAGGTGGATAAGGTGATGGATGGGTGTGTTGGCTTGATAATTAATACTCGTAGGTACTAGGTGGGCGTTGATTTGATTACATCATGCTGCTGCTAGGAATGATGAATCTGTCTTCTCTCACCGAGTAGAGAGTAGAGAGTCGAGAGTCGAGAGTCGAGAGTCGAGAACGAACAATAGAATAAAATAATAAATGGGATAGGGTCGGTCAGGAACGGAATCATCGGACGGATGGATGGATGGACGGATGGATGGACGGATGGATGGATGGATGGAAACGGGATGTGAGGGGAAGGGCTTGGTTTTTGGTTTTTGGTTTTGGGTATTGTATATTGTAATATTGTATGTACTTCGTACATGCTGGACTGACTGGACCTGTGTTTGAAAATTGTGGAATTGGGAAATGGGAATCAATAGGGTTTAATGTTTTTCGTTTGTACTATAATTACTATACCAATCAGTATCATTTCAATGGTGGTTTCGAGTTTGTTTTTGCACCGGAGAGGGGGGTTTCCATTCTATACTTAGTATTAGGATTGGGAATGAGAATGTTTGTGATGGGTTTGTGATGAGATTAGTTCTTGGATCAACTTGATTGGAATAACTTATCTTGAAGGCTTGAATTTCGATTTCATCATATTCATATTTGTTCATCATTTCATTTCATTTCAATGTTTTATTTTCTCTTTTTAAATCTTCATAAAGTTATAGGAATATAATACTCGTACTCGAGTACCGATATATCACGGAATCATCTAGCCTAGCCTAGCCTATCTAGCTGGTTCCAGTGCTGGTGCTATGCCGGTGCCGGTATCCAAAGTAGTTTCCGCCGCTAGGCCCGTCCCATTACTCAATCATAAAAGTTTATTATAAAGTTTCAACAAAGTATAAGTGTACTGTATGTAGTAGTAGTATTGGAAAGATTGAGAACTTGGGTGGTATATTTGGAAAGTTGGATATACCTACTCGAGTACCTAGTATGGTATGTATATATATATCGATGTCCGATGGATGCCGAAAGTCTAAAGTCTAAATGTCTAAAGTAGAATGCTGATCACTAATTACAAGTAGAACTTAGGTTGGGGTTGGCCATGGATGGGGAATGATGTTCGGGTGATGATACGGATACGGATACAAATGGAGATGGATGGATGGGACGGGATGGGACGGGATGGAGATGGGATGAAATTTTTAAATTTTTAAGTACCTACTTGAAATTGGGATTCGGATTGAGATTGGGGTCGAGGCAACATTGCGGTTCTCGAATTGATTAAAGCCATGGGTTTGAGAGATTTGATTAGGATTCATACTCTATCTAATAAGATATTAGTAATTTATACTCTGTTTTTAGTATTCCACTCGCTTAACCAGTTATCCTCAGGCCGCCATAAATGTAACGAGCTTAGGCTCTTGCTGCTTTACAGACGCTGTGCTGTGCGATGACATTCTCAGAGTCCATTACTTGTACATCGATCTCAACGCTACATTTCTATAAAGCGAATAGCAACCAGCTCGATACCAATACCCCCTACTCACGGATTTGAATGCACCCAATGCGCGCTCGTGCACTTCGTCTTCGTCGTCCAGTCCTGAATTCTTTGCAAATTCCATCCTGAGATATACCGGTGCGCTCCTTCTGTATCCGGCACGCGCTTCCTGCCAACCCGGATGTTGTGTGATAGAGCGCATGTGGTTCCATTGACGACAAATTGAAAGCACAGGTTGTCCGCTTCACAGGCTGCTTCACACTGCTCAAAGGATGCCAAAGCGCCTTTCTTGGTATCCTTAACATGGTGAAATATTTTCCACCCGTCGTCTGTATTGTCCCAATCATTCATTCTGTGAACTAGTTGCGAAGCGACGTACTCAAACAAATCTCTAAATAGGAAGGGTTGCTATATGATAAGTATACTTAGCACGGTATTGATGTTGAACGCAGAGGATCAGGAGACAAGATGCAAAGGGGCTCGAATATAAATTGATACCATACCATACTCATTGTTCTGGATTTCCAGTTCTCGACCCATCGCCATAGATCTTTCATGTCTGTCCCAGTGACGTGGTGCAAGGTAATTACCGGCTCACACCACATCTCGGGCCCAAAATATATCGTCACTGGTGGATCTCCGTTAAACAAAGGCCAATACCCTTTGATTTCGATGCCTTTCCGCTTCAGCGCCACCGACAAAGCCTCATCACCACAGCACAGCGCGGTCGTGTCTACGCCATACTGGCTATACATTAACTCTTCGTCGCCACCCCGGCCAGGCATATTAAGTGTCTCCAAGGCCTTGTACGAGAATACATAACCGCTCCCACCGTGCGCAAACGGGGGTGTAGGGCCCCAAACCGGACTCCCCATATATACATCTTTTATAGGGTTTAAATGTTCCAGCAACGCAAGCAGATTATCCCATTCGATAAAAGTATCCGTATCAATAAAAACATACCACTTCCGCCTCCGCAGCGCACTCCTCTCGGCCCCCAACATCTTCCAAATCATACGCTTAATAGCCATATTCTTATACCTTGCCAACTTATGCCCTCCTTCCAGTTCGTGCGTATCTCTCCCTTCCCGCCGATACATCTGCAACTCATCATAAAACGAAAATTCCGGATACTCCCTACGTTCCCGCACCGAAACATCCGCCAGCGCATCACGTATCCGAAAACCCCCGACCTCCTCCTCCAAATCCGAGAATATCAAAATATTTTCAGCCGGAATACCAGACAGTACCGTCGCAAGCTGATACTGCAGTCTGTCCTTTGGCTCGGAACCGCTCGTCTCGATAACGATTTGCACGTCGTGCGCAAGTTTTGCACGTGATGCGGTGCATGCGCTGCTGAAGGGGGAGAGCCTGTAGCAGCTGTGATCCCAGGGCCAGGTGTCGTACCGTCGTGCCAGCAAGAATTCACGGAGCTGGAATTTGTGCGCGAGAAATAGGATTAGACATGTGCATATGGTAGCTTTGAAGAGCCGCTGCCTCCAGATGCGAGACGCGTTGCGAATCATGATATAGCACTACTACTGGAGTTCTGCGACGGTGGCAGTATGTTAGGTAATATTGAGTATGTATTGTCACAACTGTCGCCGCTGATATTTTGCAGACATTCTTATTTTTGACATAGCGTTGTACGTACGTATCATTTCACCTTCAGCTACATCTAAGTATCCACCAACAATGTCCAACAATCTCCAACTGTTGACTCCAACATAGATAAGTACCTAGGTAAGTGGGATTTCGTTAAGAGCGTTCATACTTTTCGGATAAGATGTTAGAACCCGTTCTCCTGCCACCTCACTCTGAATCTGATTTGGATTGTGGATCAAAATAGCGTCGAAAATGATATCCACTTTCCAAATCACTGTTCCTGTTGCACTTACAAATCTGTAATCCTATCAAGGGGAAAACTTTGTGATTACGCCGGCAAATCACTCCCATACAAAATCAAGCTTACAAAGCTTGAAGCAAAAGTACCCCTCGAGGTACTTTTTCTCTCAGCGTGATCCTCTTTCAACCCCATAACCCATCCTTCCTCAACTTTCTCACCACAATATCTACCTAGCATTCCCTCCTCTCCTTCACTGACTGCATTCGTCCAGACTCCAAACCCAACCTCAACCTCAAAACGGCAAAAAGATAATTCTACATACAACAGTAGGGATTCGCTGGTGGTCACCCACCCAACTACTAATCTACCGATCTGAGGCTTGTGTATGGCAGAGCGGACGGGATGCCCAATTCTCCTCAGTCTATGGTCGTATGTGACGGTTTGTGTGGGATTCAAGATTATATAGGACACTGGTCCAGTTTTTGATTTTCCCGGTATCTACTCGAGTATCTACTTGCGACCGAGAACGATGGATTCAGCTGTAACGGGTCGAGATAAGGGCATTAAGGTAGAGAAGAAGAGTTATGTATATACCTTAATCCCAAATCTTCTATATCGATGCGAAATCTGTATCTGTATATTCCCCAATCCTGTACCATGTCGCGTATTTTTCTCCTTCATTTCATCACTCTCGGTAAATCATCACACTTCTCCTTTCCCTTTTCATACCTACCTAGTATTTCTCCACAACTCACCAGATAGCCAGGTCAAATGTTATGTCTTCGTATTGTACCTTTGTTTCCCCATCCCCATCCCCCATTCTCATCTAAGCATCGATCACTATTCCTGCAAAAGTTCTATATGATAACCTTATCAAGGTTTTCTTTTACCGCAAGTAAGTGTGTGTACTGTATGAGTACTCTATATATGTACATTTACTTTCCTTTCTAATCTTACCAATTATCCATCCAAATTGATTCCTACATAAAAATCTCAAGAAATTTTGAATATTAAGATAGATTGATTACATGAACAGATGAATAGGAATCTATGAATTTTATTCTCCAACAACAACAACAACAACATAACACAAACCTCATAGATCCATCACCCGTGTTAACTTGACTAGATACTGACTACCCAAATAAGAATTCAATATTCTACAGTAGTAAAAGACAAAGGCAAATCAAAGTAGTCAGTCCCAAGACCAAAGAAGAAAAGTCCAGCGTTCCATTCCATTCCAATACAAGTATTTATTCTATCTATATCTGCACTACATCTACACTACAATTCAATAATAAAAGAAATTCTTAATTCTCAAGTTCATTTATACACCTACCTGCCTACCTACTCCATTAAAGATATTGAAATCCAGATATTCGGACTCTCAATATCAATCCACGAGTATACAACACTCATGCACAAATCCCCAACGGTACCGGTGCGAATATAGAAATCCTCCAATTCTAAACCTGCTATTCAAATTCAAATCTATATTCAAGTTATTACACATATATCTACTCAGCTCCTTTATATTCAATCTACCCTTATATACCACACCATATCAATAAACCATGTTTATACATCTCCCATCTCTCATCTCCAATCTCCTAACATCATCACCACGTACATCTCTCTTCTCCCACCATTATTCCCACTCCCATCCATTATCCCCACAACAATTCCATATTCGCAACATATTCGCAACTGCAACTGCAGATGTACAGTATCATCGAACACCAAGACCAATGTAAAACAAAGTAAAGTAAAGTAAAGCTAATAGATATAATTAAAAACAACAGGGCATGTAAGGTATATAAATCTCCAATCTCCAATCTCTAATCCCCACCCAAAGAGCCCACCCATATCATAGTATAGTAAGTAAGTAAGTGAAGATTTCGCTTACATGCCACTCTACTCTGCTCTGCTCGTATCTACAAATGCCTAGATGATAACAATGATATGCACCCTCACCTATCCTAACCCCATCCTCAACCTCTACTCCCTGATTCCCTTATTTCCTTACCAGTTCCCACACCAATTCCCTAAGCTTTATACAAAGTATCCAAAAAACCACTAGCCAACTCCACCACCACACTCTTATTGGGTAAACTACCAGCCACTCCATACAAGGCGGCTGAATCCCCCAAGCTCTTCCCCTTAGCACCCTTTCCTTCCACAATCCTCACTCTCTCCTTCTCCTTCTCCCCTTCCACAACCGCTATCAGATCTTCCACCAATTTCTCCCACACCTTGACGATCGGTAATGTAACGGCTACGTGTATAGCCGGGGGACTCTGTAACGAATTTAGATGCCACCCCTTTGCTGACATGGCGTCTGCGATGTCGTAGATGTCAAGTGTCTTGGATGTGAAAGCTACTACGGAAACAAGTGGTTTGCCGAGGACGTAAAGATCGTGATTAAGAGAGGGATTTTCGTGTATGGCATCGATGATTTTTTTGGTAGCCCCCACGATTTCGGTACATGCATTGATGTAGCCGGTCTCACCAACACTCATGAGTGAAGCCCAACATCCAGCGATAAGCGCACCAGGGCGAGACCCGGCAATGGATGGAGAGGCATAAACACCGCCTGACCAGTCAGGAGAAATGAAGTATTGGTAGGTTCTCAAGGCTGCGGTACGGTAGAGAACAGTTGAGTTACCTTTGGGCGCGAATCCGTATTTGTGAGTGTCGCAACTAATACTCGTTACACCCTTGAGACGGAAATCAAAGAGTTCGGTTTCGAATCCGGCTTTCTCGAGGAAGGGAACAAGAAATGATCCGAGGCAGCAATCGACGTGAAGTGGAATCTTGCGTTTGGCGGCGAGCTTGGAAAGACCGGTTATGTCATCGATAAGTCCATGAGGGAAGTTCGGCGCAGAGCCAACGAGAAGAACGGTGTTGCTATTGATGAGACGAGCCACGCTTGGGAGATGGACTTGATAAGATGGGGCGGGACAAGCGACGAGATGAATTTTGATACCGAAATATTGACCTGCTTTGCGGAACGCTGTGTGTGCTGTTTCTGGCAGAATCCTAGATAATGATTAGTATAGATATATAAATGGCATATCCGCGGATCCACTAACATTTCCGGCTCCCTGACACCTCTCTCGGCATAAGCCTTCTGCCTTGCACTTAGGCAAGCCATCAAGATAGACTCTGTACCTCCACTAGTTGTAACACCCGCAGCTCCTGGCGGCGCATTAAATATCGACAAAACCATTGCCACAATCTCCGCCTCCATCTTCCTCACTCCCGGAAACACATCCGGATGAATAGGATTCGCAACGGTAAATTTTCCAAACGCCTCCGTCTGTATCTTCATCAACGAATCCCCTCCATGATACACGGCACCCGAGACGAATCCGTCCTCCCACCTGGTATGATCCATATTGGCCAACGTCTCCAACTCCTTCATAACCGTTTCCTCAGACCATCCTTCCTTCGGCAGCGTCAAATATCGTACCACACCCGGACCTGTCGGTACTAATTTCCCTTGTAGCTTCGTAATTGCCTCCGAAACCTGTTTCTGCACTTGAGATCGCACACCGGGTGCTCTTAGGAATAATCCATAGAGTGTCCTGCGAATTGAGATATATGCGTCGGCGAAACTACCGAAAAGCCCCCTTCCTTTCAATTTCAATAGACACTTCCTCGTCCATCTCAGTAAGAATAAAAAGAATATGACATTTCGAAGTCTGCAATACAA
Organism: Sclerotinia borealis F-4128; assembly: GCA_000503235.1. Taxonomy (NCBI): domain Eukaryota; kingdom Fungi; phylum Ascomycota; class Leotiomycetes; order Helotiales; family Sclerotiniaceae; genus Sclerotinia; species Sclerotinia borealis. The sequence continues at coordinate 131,565 of KI628571.1, read as the reverse complement.
TATAAGATCAGCAAAAGTTTATTCCATCGGTGACAAGATGCAAACACATCGTATAGCTTATCGCATACACGGTGGGTCCAGGAGCATAGAACATATACATACAGATCAATATTCAGAGCCAGTAATTGGCCACCACTTGAAGAGCCTTTTTTGACGGTGAAGCTATTGCGCAAGCTTACGGGCATTCTCGAACTACCGGGCATCTTATGGGACGGTCAATCGGTGAGTGATGAGAATGGTGAAAGGAAGTTGGGGTGTGGAAAAATAAGATAAATTGTGAAAGGCCAAAAGTCGTCGTCTTCATCGGGAGTTTCTTCTTCCTTGATACAATGGAGATGCCGAGGGTGTTACTCATCACATGCTTGCTTCTTTATGTTCCTTATCAGGTCTGCCCTTGTAAATTCAATTCGAAATGGTTTTGAGAGATTTCATATATCGTCATATAAAAGTGGACTTGATCTTTCAAAACATATTATATAGTCGTTTTATCTGATAAATTGTTCATATTTTGATGCTACATGGATATACAGAAGTTCGTCGAAATCGCATGAAGATGGCAATGCCTCGGACGATAACGTGACTTTTATGCTCTCATTCATCTTCTCCCGATCAAAAATCCATCACATATCTTATCCTGGAGAGCATACTAATAGGACATAAATCTGCTTCTGCAAGTATTGAAAAAACAGTACTATTGACTGTTGGGGTATGTAATCTTCAGATAATATACACAGGAAAAAGTCTTACTTCCCCAAGTAAACTACATCTGCCAGCCTCGACGATATCTATATTCCTGTAGACGTCATCGCTGGTATTGTACGTTTATGCAAACATTTGTCCTCATGCTGTTGTACGCCTGCAAACGCCTTGCCCACCAGTCGTAGATCATAAGGGCCTCCTATAGCCCTAAGCATGCTTAGATGTTGGTGATGAGGATTGGAGAATTATCGTAGTAGAGGTTTGGATCATCGCTGTGCGAAGACAGTTCTCCATTGTCTTGTGTATTTTTCAGCCTCTTTTGCACAGTCTCGCCCAGATTGGTCGCAACCTGGTAATCGGACGACGAAATCTCCATCTTTGTATCCTTCTGCTTCATCTGAATTGTATGCATTCATTATTTTTTGTGGCACGAGTGCCAACTTCGACAAGATCGTTGGATGCCATTGTACAATGTGTTCCTGATTATTGTTAGAATTGAGACCTCCAAAAGACATATTTGCACTTACCAATGCATGTGTATCCGCTTTCTGAAAATTGTAAGAACGATACAGAGGGTCAAACCATGTATCGAGGAAGAATTTGCTCCACTCCCCCTTTCTGATAATAAAACTAGCCTGCGACAGACCGTCCTTATCCTGAGTGAGTACCAAATCGATACTCCCGCCTTTCAAATTTGGAAACGTTTTGATAACACTGTCCGGCGGTACAATAGACTGATCTTTGATCATCAAGCTTTCTAAACGTTTTGGGTTCATAATGTGGTCCTCGATTTTAAGCGCAGGATTCATGATGAGGGCATTCTGCTCCAAAACCCAAATATATTCGCTATGTGGAAATTGTGATAATGCGTGTCGTGCAGCGGGAACTTTGGACCATGAATTCGGCGATCCTTGAATATCGTAGTCTCCAATACTAGGGAAAAATGTTGCATAGCCTAAGAATGATCAGTTTGGTTTCTTGCTCTGATATCAGAATAGCGAGATGTGGCTATTCGCATTGTCGTTTGCTTACCATGTTTCCTGGCATACTGAATCCGATTCTCCTTTACGCTGTCCTGATATTCTCTACTATATCCCACCGTATCCAATACTGTGACTATTACAACTGGCGGAGTCCCTGATGGGATTCCATCTGCTCCCCCGAGTATACGCGAAAGTATAAAGAATACCACCCCTATGGCACAGGCACACAAAACTATCGTCTTCACCCTACTTCTGCGTAGCATTGGGAAACGCGAGGACCGTGGCGCAAGATATGCTGGAGGGTTCGAGGCTTTCCTCGAGGGGTATGCCAAATGCATTATGTCGTATGTACTGGGCCCCTTAGGCACCTGCTACAATCGTTACAGCTTTTGGCAATAATTGTAGCCCCAACGTCGTACGGGACTTTTAATAATTATCAATTGCGATGCACAGGAGGGTGAGATTGTTGTGCTGTGTCCTTTCGTATTTGATGGTTATGGTGAACACTTGGCGCGTTGAGTGGAGATACTGGCTGGGTTGGTGGTAACAGGGTCTTTTGGGAATCGAGATTAAAGTTTATTACAAAGAATAGTACAGTATAGCATATCGATCATGAAGAGAATGCTTCAAAGTCGACTTCCTGCGACAACAAGATGAAAAAAGAAAGTGGTGTTGCCGTTGTAAGAAGAAAATGAGATTATGTTGATTTTAGGGAAATTTGTTCTTGGCTCGAAGTTGGTTAGGTAGGTACTGTACTGGAGTAGAATACAGAGTTTAAAAAATAAGAAGTCGGTAATCGATAACAGTACATATAAACTTTGTAGTTTTCAATCACCAGAACACACACACACATATTAAAAACTAAATGACGGGACAGTAAACAAGGTTTACATCTCTTCCCCCCTCTTTATTATACCTAAGGGGCGAAAGTACATATCCGGATATCTACAATGAGAACGGTTCTAGGTAAGAAATCATAGGGGTACCGGTAGCTCAGGTACCATCGATGTTCAGAACTCACTAAGGAATGGATCTACAAGAACAACCCGGAAGAGAACTCCTTCAACCTCGACCTTTTACTTCCCTTCAACCTTCTCCAACTTCCAAAAATCATATATATATTTTTTTTTAATAATAATTGATCCTTTCTAGAATTTATAAGTTCAGTCAAAGTGGGTTCAGAAAGACAAGCGACTCCAGCAATTAATCTTCGGTTGATCGATTATTTAACCTTTCCCCCCTTCATCCACATGATGTCACAACAAATCGAACCACACTGTTCCTAATTCAACGTCATTATGTATGTAAGTGTATGGAAGATATGCCCTTGATGCTACAAAGGTATGGGAATCTCTTAAAAGCTTGGTAGGTATCAATTCTCCTATATTTCATACCCAATATTAATTACCATTGAATATTGTCTTACTTCATACCCCGCGCATTTTCAAACATTGCATCTCCAAACAGATTCCATACAGATTCCATACAGATTCCATACAATGACATCTTCAGTAATCCAGCTAGAATGCCAATGCAACAACTACCCATGGGGACGACAGGGCAAGGAGTCTCTAGCAGCAAAATATGCAGCCTCAACACCAGGAGGCAAATTCAAACTTGATGAGAGTAAAGAATACGCCGAGATGTGGATGGGCACATATCCAACCACACCATCTCTCATCCTATCGAACGGCCAAAATCTCCAAGAACATCTCAATACCAACAAGGAGAAGTTGATTGGAAAACCCATACTCGATAAATTCGGCGCAGATCTCCCATTTTTACCAAAGGTACCTACCTACCTACCTCACTCACTTTCTGTACCAGCAATTTCCGTCACGGGAATATTCATATTAACCTCCCTAATCCTCAGATTCTCTCAATAGCCAAAGCTCTCCCTCTACAAATACACCCTGACAAGAAGCTCGCGGCCAAGCTTCACGAGCAAGACCCCGAGAAATTCGGCGACACAAACCACAAACCCGAGATCGCCGTCGCCCTCGGAAAATTCGAAATATTCGTTGGCTGGAAACCCCTTTCTGAGATCAAATCCCTCTTCACCAGTATCCCAGTCCTCACCTCCAACTTTCTCACCTCCCCATTCGACACCATAGACAAAGACGCCCTAAAATCCATCGTCCATAAAATCCTATCCCTTTCCGACTCCAAAATAACCACCATCTACAACACTCTCCTAGAAACCCCCCCCTCCAAATTCCCCCACGCACCCTACATCCCCACCCTCCTCCCCCGCCTCGCCTCCCAATACTCTTCCTCCGACCCCGGCAACCTCGTCGCCCTCCTCACCATGAACTTTCTAATCCTCGAAAAAGGCGACGCCATCTACGTCCCCGCAGACGGTATCCACGCCTACCTATCCGGCGACATCGTTGAATGCATGGCGCGCTCCGACAACGTCCTCAACACAGGTTTCTGTCCCCGCGCCGACCGCGACTCCGTCGATCTATTCAGCGCCGCTCTTACATTTTCCCCCGTGGGAAAGGAAGAATGTATACTCAAACCCACAGCAAGCTCCAAAGGCAAACAAGGAAAGACCAAAGTATTAGCACCGCCCATGAGCGAATTCAACATGTTGGTGACAGCACTCAAGAAAGGAGAAAAGGAAACGATTGAGAAGTTGGGAGGGCCCAGTATACTGATTGTGACGGGGGGTAAAGGATCGATGAAGGCGGGAGAGGAATCGTTTGAGGCGAAGGAGGGTTATGTCTTTTTTGTGGGAGTTGGTACAGACTTGAAATTTGAGGCTGAGGAGGAATTAGAGGCTCATATTGCTTTTTGTGAGGCATAGGGAGTTTAAATTTGATTATAGGAGAGATGTGTAGATGTAAAATAGATTTAGGTATCAGATTACAAGTGGATTGTATAGTTAGACGGGATGTGTTGATTGTTCGAGGTGAATAAAGATTGAGGAACAGTAGAGAGCTCCATACAATATGTGAGATACAATGCAGATTGCTGGACGTATATTTGCACATCAGAGAATTGTCATCCTATGTAACAACAGACGAGAGAGTATTGATTTATGAACACGATATGCGACACTAAAAAGTAACTGAAGAAGAACAACATTTCCAAAACAATAAATTAAATCAAGTAAAAGTAAGTCTTAGATAGACCGCGCTACATAACCACAACCCTTACCCTCGTCTCACCCTCACCCCCACCCCCCCTCCGCACAACCCCCCATCCGCCATCTCAAAAACTTCCAAATATCTCTCTCGCTCAAACAAATGTATCAACCTCCCCATCCGATTCCCCATCCTAGCATAAAGCCACAACCAGTGCTGCAGCGAAGGAATCAGAACGTACATCTCATATTCCAACTTTTCCCAAAAGAGAGTCCGGTTGTATATGAGAAGAAAAGGGGATTTGACAGATAACTCGCGGTTTGCCGGTATATGAAAAAAGAACAAGACGTTCAGGATTTCTGGGCGCCAGCTGAGTTGGCTTGTTCTTCGCACGAAGACTAATTGGCACGATACTGAGAAGGATCTCGTGGCAACTTAAGATTGTGCGAGGGTGGGATGAGAGGGGGGAGAAAGGGAAGAGCACCTCATAGGTATGTGGTTCTCACAGATATGTTTGGAGATAGTTGGAAAGCTTATACAAATTTCATATCCCAACATTATGAAGTAAAGATTTGACCACTTATGCGCCAAGCCCACTCTCATATCATCATTGCGTTTTCCTGGTCTCGGAATCGACAGGTGTTGGAGGTCGCTCTTCACTAGCAGCATCTTCGTTTACCTGCTCGTCAACCTCTGCTTGTTCAGCCGCTTTTTCTTCTTCTTCGTCATCAGCATCATCGCCTCCAACATCAATTACGTTATCGCCAGCTTTTTCGAGCACTGCTCTACTCCAACCGCGGGTCCATTTCCAGATAGTCTGAAGGCTATTAGCGAGTCCAGAGTTCCCTGCGTCAGTATTAACTCACAACTAAGAAGGCACCGACACCAATTATGACTAGAGTCCAACTGATATTCTCCAGACGGTTTCGACCCGTTCCAGCTCGAGCGCCGCCTCCACCAAACATACCGGTCTGTCTTACATTCCACCAATGCCATGGGGACACTGCAAAGAAAATCTTGACAAAACCGAGCATTCCCAAAGACGCCAATCCTTTTAACAAATGCTCAGTCCAAGTATTTGCCTCAGTGTCCTCGACATGTAAAGCTGGACCCGTTCCTCTCATGGAAGGCAGAGAAACTATCGTTTCATACGGATCCAGATACAAATTAATGATCGGATCCGCAACGAAACCCATGATGAAAATCGTCGTAAATAATATCGCCAGCGTCAGACATACTTGTGTGAATGCACTACTAATCCAATGGCCCCACTTCATTCTCTGTAGATGATACCGAAACTTGCACGTAGGACATTCATAATAGTTTCGTGCCCCGTAAAGCGGATCTGCGTGTCTCCAGGCTGCCAAACAGCCTTCATGTACGTATCTTTGGCTTCCCTTGCACTTGCATGGTCGCATCAGACGGCCCAATTCGGGATCCTCCGATGTGTATATAACTCGAGGTGTCGGATTGAGCATTGAAGCTATGCCCTCAGTAGGAGCTTCGAAAGTTGGCTCGACGGGTTCGAGACATATTCGACATTGTCGAAGTGGATAATGTCTTCGACGTTGTGGCTCTGGTTCTGGCGCAGGAGTTGCATGCTCGTCCCCAGTGAATGCGTCATGCTGATTTTGGTGAGAAGATTGAGAGGCAAGCTCTTCTGGAATATCCCACGAGCAAGTGGTTCCTGGAGTTGTCATGTTGTGTGATAAATTAAAAAAACTTGAAGCTCTGACCGAGAAACGATTTAGGCTATTTATTGACTTTCTGAAGTATTAATAAGTGCCGTCAAAGATGGAAGTATAGCTTCCCCGCGGAGATTCCAGAGCTATCGAAGGAAGAGAGGAAAGGAGAGAAGAGAGAAAGAAGAAACAAAGAGAAAATTTCAGTAAAAGGTATTTATTTGATGTACTAAAGAAGTCAGTTTGACAGATCCGATGGTTAATAAAATCAATCATATGAAAACTTCAGTAAAGAAGTTTGATTAATAGTATGTAGAGACATAGACATGGACGACAAGAATGATGAGATGTGGCTTGATGATCTTTTGAAGAAAAATGTGTTGGTTGCCAGTGATTTGATCTGAATCAGATCCTGAGGTTGTGTGCGATTTGCGAGATCGCGCTAGTAAAGTCCCCGAGGATTGTCCCTATCTAGGTATATTTCTAGATAGAAAATCTATATACCTAGTATTCAAAAAGATCACTTATAAAAATTGCTCAAGATATAATGATAATTAGAATTTAAAAAATTTCTATCAGGAACATCATTAGAGAAAGAGAATAATTTTCCGTGACAAGTAATGTAGAATACATATTTCTTATACAGAATAGAGATATTGATGCGAACTTGAGATATAAGTTGATGCCTGACGTTTGAGCTCACTTCAGAACGGCGTCTAAGGCATCAATTTACATCGCGTAAGTCGTGGACCTGAGCTGCCTGTAGCTTCGAAGTCCAACGACCCCAAATACTCAAATACAGCTACACTCTCTAACTTTCCATCCACCCACACTTTACATTTCCCGTCAACCCTTTTCTGTAATTTGGAAACTTCAGAACTCCTCGAGATAAGTTTCGAAATAAACAGACATAATGGCGGATAGATATTCTTTCTCCTTGACAACCTTCTCCCCCAGGTATGCTTAAACAACCATAGCTTCCCAGGGATATGCATTATGTGATATGCTCTACATGTTGAGGTGATTTGCTAACGGTTTGCAGTGGGAAGCTGGTCCAAATAGGTTCGTACCTCAAATGAAGCTGATGCGAATATGCGCCAAGCTTCAAATCTACTATTGATATATCCCATCAGATCTACATACTCACTAAATCGCAAACAGAATATGCGTTAAATGCCGTCAATCAAGGTGTTACTGCATTAGGAATTAAAGGTATATCTATTGACACTATGTCTGCATATACATGCTAACTAAAAGTCAGCTACCAATGGTATTGTCCTCGCCACGGAAAAGAAATCCTCATCTACCCTCATCGACCCACCCTCCCTCTCAAAAGTGTCCCTCATCACACCAAACATTGGCATGGTCTACTCCGGCATGGGACCTGATTACCGTGTACTCGTCGACAAGGCCCGCAAAGTATCCCACACTGGCTACAAGCGTATCTACAATGAATACCCACCTACCCGGATATTAGTACAAGATGTTGCGCGGGTCATGCAAGAAGCTACGCAATCGGGTGGTGTACGACCATATGGTGTCAGTCTGTTGATTGCAGGTTGGGATGATGGAATTGAGCCAGAATCGGAGGACGTTGCTGGTGCGGAGGTGCATCCGGATGAGAAGAAACCATCAAGCAAGACTGGCGGGGTTTTGAAGGGTGGACCTATGTTATACCAGGTTGACCCAAGTGGTAGTTATTTCCCATGGAAGGCGACTGCTATTGGAAAGAGTGCTACTTCAGCGAAGACTTTCTTGGAGAAGAGATATACCGAGGGATTGGAGCTGGAAGATGCCGTGCACATTGCTCTGTTGACGTTGAAGGAGACTATTGAGGGAGAGATGAACGGCGAGACAGTAGAGATCGGTAAGTTCAACAATTCAAGTAAGTACTCTACTTTGCTAACATATGTCTAGGTATCGTGGGACCACCAGCCGATCACTTATCGGGCGTCGAAGGGGTTGAGGGTTCCCAAGGCCCACGTTTCAGAAAACTGAGCCCTCAAGAAATTGATGATTACCTTACGAATCTATGAGCTGCTTTTCTTTTTCTTTTGCAATAGCAATGAACTTTAACGTAGTCCCAAGGTCATGATGTATTATAGAATGGCACAAGAAGGCAAAATGAGCACAGAGATACCATACTGACACTATTATTCTATATTATTGCTCTTGCTTTGATTTGAAATCGAACTGAATATTCCACGTTTGAATTCACGAAGAGATATCCTCCACAACAACAAAACTACACTTATATCCCGCCCAGACCCCTACACATCTCTTCCCACTCCCCTCTGCAAACTCTAAATCTACCAACCTCCATTCCTCGCATCTCCCCTTCTCCTCCTCCCCAAGACCAACTTGTCCATTCCCATTCTCCCCTATAACATATAACTCCCCCTCAGTCGTAAGCACTAACATGTGATTTTCACCAATGCCGAAATCGAGGATATCGGCTCCGTGTATATCGAGGGGTATGGGATCATAATTGTCTGGAAATGGGGATGAGGATGGAGATGGAGATGAGGATGGGGATGAAGAGAGTTCCGGGATAATAGAGGGGGTGTTGGTACGGCCCCAGATGTAGAGATCGTTTCCGGTGGTTAGCGCGCCGGTTAGGGGGCCGGATGAGGAGAGCTGCTGGATGGAGCCGGTGGGGAGGGAGAGGAGTGGGGTGAGGAGGGTAGGGGTGTGAGCGGGGCTGGGATTGGGAAGGGGTTAGTTTGGTTTGTTGATTTCTGGGAAAGAAGTGGGAGATTGGGGATGGGGAGATGCCAGAGATGAGGGAGGAGAACATACCTTGATAAAGTAATTTCGCGCCCAAGACAGGCGGGATAGCGTTCATCGCCCCAGGTGTAGACGTTTCCTTCTCGGGTGAGAGCAGTGAAGGTGGTGGTGTTAGAGACGAGTTGCATGATGTGGGGGAGGGGATAGACGAAGTCTGGATTGCATTGAGAGAGGTAGGTGGGGAGAGAGGGGTATTGGGTTAGGGTTGTGGAGGTGAAAACTGTGGATGGGTTTGTTAGGGTAGGGGTTTGATGATGGGAATCATGGGATATTAGAGAGGAGAGGGGTGGATAGGATAGAGGTGGGGATAGAGGTGACAAATTGGTAAAGGCATGTGAGAGTTACTGTACCTGCGATTTTGTCGTTTCCGGCTGCTGTTGCGTTGCTTGGTTTGTCTTCAGGTAGCCTCGAGTCTGTCTGTTTTGGGAGTTTCGCGCTATTCGTTGCGGTGATTTGCTCGAGTTGTGTTTGTAAAAATCCATCTGGTGAACCGGCAACTTTGAGGTTCTTTGGGGGCTCTGATGGGTCGTCTGATACTGCTACTATAGATGAGAAGCGAGTTAGTTCGAGATGATCTTCTACCTTCTTAAGCTTCTTCTTGAATTCTCCTTTACGATCTGACCGATCAGGTGAACTACACGTGACTACAGTTCAGGATTTCAAATATTGGACACAATTGAAAGAATTGAAAACAGAACACAAAAAGTCTGAGAGAATAATACCAACATACCCAAAGAAGCCGAGAATGAAGTCCCAATAATCTTAATACTTCCCTTCGATGTTAATACCCGTTTGAAGGTAAATACATCCTCGGGTTCATCAGGAAGATCTCCCTCGAATTGAAGTTGATTCCAAGCATTAAATCCACATGCCCATAATTCCATTCTCGTCTCTCGTATCACCAAAAGATGCAGCCTTGAGAATGTTCAGCCCTACCAAGACAAGAATTGATCTGGTTCTGCCACGATGGTCTGAAGAGGGGTGAGTACAATCCGTTAAAGGATGTTAATTGTAGGGGTGGGAAGGGGGAAGGTGGGATGTCAGCAATTCCATAACCACTACCGGTACGAGTATGCTGCACTACTGTACCAACTCTACCATCGCCTTAAAATAAGCATCGCGTTTTCATTGCAACTTCATATAATTCTCATTCAGGATAATCATACCCAACAATTTCGTGGTGATACATAAACGACTTATTTGGATGCGACGATCCTATTTGATAGGACATACATACCCTGAGAGACTCGTCAGTGTCACTTCAGGCTTCCGAATTTCTATTTTCCTGCTGCCTATGGCGGAGTGTTAATCTATCCTGACAAGCCCTCAATATTGTTCCTGATCAGCCATCATTGTACCCCTTCATTTATTGTGCATATCTATCTTTTGAAGTTCAAAAAGATTGACTTTCGAAAATACTTCCCCCTAAGTCAACATCTACAATTGGCATTTGTCGTTATTCCCCCACGTTCGCGCTTCACACCGGAAAAGCACCACTCGAGCAAACATTTGAGATATCTGCAAAATCACCTTATCCCTTGAACTTTTTGGCTCAAACCTCCCTGATCCAATATCTGGGGAAAGCAATAAAACTAAGATTTGATTCTTTTCACCATTTCATCGATTGCTTTATTCAAAGGACTTGTGTGGGATTCGGTGGGGCTCAATCGAGGGGCATCAAGCGACCTTCCTCCTATCTCGACACAGTCACGATCGTAGCGGAAAACCTTCGAGGGTGGGATTTCTTCGAAACCTAAAACGTCCAATTGTTTTAAATGGTCACCATGAATCTCAATCTACCTATCCGGACTGCGAGTCGAAGAAACGATGAAAGTCGGAATCACTATACCTCTGGCAGCTATACTCCCACTTCTTCAACCGAAGCAATCGCCCGGCCAATACGAGAGCCAGCACCCGTGAATGAAAGACTAATCGTTGGACTGGATTTCGGAACAACATATTCTGGGTATGTCAGATTTTACAGCTTGTCTTGCCAAGATATTTGTGACACCGCGAAAGAGGGATCCTCAATTTCTGGATAATTGCGTAATTCAGTTATACTACCGGTTGTGCTTTGTATTTTAGTCATATCCAAGACTCTATTTTCTGGCCATTTAGAGTTCTTAGAGGTTTCGTCTTATGACGCTTCATCTGAGAAAATTCATTCGTATTGGCCGCTTCATGCAATTTTGATCTCAATTACAACACAAAGACTGACTAACATAAATACAGTGTTGCTGTTGTATACACATCGAATCCTGATGATGTAGATATCATCAAAAGTTGGCCTGGAAGTAACGGAATCACATCCGACAAAGTGCCAACGGAAATAGGATACTCCAGACCACCAGGGTCACCAGCAGGTACAGAACCCACCATAAAATGGGGTTGTCAGTTCCGACCTGAAGAGCCTCGACTACGATGTATCAAATTGTTTCTCGATCGGTCTCAAAAATTACCTTTTTACGTTAGTCCAGCCGAGACAGCGAATCAGCTGAAGGAGCACAGTAAAAATGTTGTCGATGCTGTCAGTGACTATTTGACCCAAATCTATAAACATACAATTGAAACCTTAACTCGTCGATATGGAGAGTTATTTATGTCCACTACGAAACTGGAATTTGTCCTTACTTGCCCTGCAGTCTGGTCTGATGCTGCGAAGAATACCACGCTTCAGGCAGCAGAGAGAGCGGGAATGGGTGATAAGTCAGCCATCCAGATGATTAGTGAGCCAGAAGCCGCTGCTGTCTACACTTTGAAAGCCATCCAGCCGAATCATCTACAAGCTGGTGATAACTTCGTGGTATGTGATGCTGGAGGAGGTACAGTCGATCTCATCGCCTATAAAATTATATCTCTTAAGCCATTGCAAGTAAAAGAGTCTGCGGTAGGCACAGGAGGACTTTGTGGGAGCGCATTTCTTAATTATCGATTTGAGGAACATTGTAAGAGTCGGATAGGAGTCGCACGATTCGAAGAGATGAAGATGAAGAAAGCTAAAACCTGGCAAATGGGGTTGAAGTACTGGGAAGAATACGTGAAACGAGATTTCGACGAAGAAAACAACACAGAGTTCAATATTCCTCTTCCAGGTCTAGCAGATGATATAGATGCCGGACTGGATGGTGGCTTTTTTATTATGACGACTGCTCAGGTGAAAGAAATTTTCGAGCCAGTCGTAAAAGAGGTGTGTGATTTGGTACAAGGCCAAGTTGATGGTATCAGACAAAAAGGAGGAATCGTCTCTGGTATCGTACTCGTAGGGGGATTCGGACAAAGCAACCATCTATACAAAAGATTAAAGTCACATTTCAACAGCGCAGCACCTCCACCATACAGTGAACGACCAACTCACGCGCAATCTGTAGCCTTAGCAGAGAGTAATTCTGTGGAGGTTATGCAGCCGATAAATGCATGGACGGCTGTGGTTCGAGGGGCGGTTCTCAAAGGTTTGGAGGGAAGTGTGGTGGTGTCTAGGAAGGCGAGAATGCATTATGGGACTTCATATGCGACGGTTTATGATGAGGATAAACATAATGTCAGTGAGAGGTATTGGAGTCCATTATGGGAACGTTGGATGGTTAGTGATAGGATGCAATGGCATCTCAATAAGGTATTCTCTCGTTCCCTCCATGTCTCTCTCGACAGTACCGCTAATTCCATCCAGGGCGATACCCTCAGTACCGATACTCCCATCTCTTTTCACTATACGCGTAATTTCCGCCCAGGCCAATCACTAATCGTATCCGACGATCTCATCGCGTGCGACTCTGACGTGGAACCTCCAGCATCCTATACGAGGGACCTAATAAGTGTGTGCAAGCTAACTACGGATCTTGGCGCTGTACCGAAGAGTTTGTATACGAGATTGACAACTACGAGGGGAGTAGAGTTTCTGAATCTGGATTTTACGCTGGAGATGGTGGTCGAGAGTGCGGGGTTGGCGTTCGAGTTGAAGGTCGATGGGTTTAGGTATGGGAGAGTGGAGGTTGAGTTTCACTAGGGAAATGTGGGTGGGTGTGAATATTGAGGTATGGACTAACATAGAGAGAGACAAAGAGACAGAGAGAGAGAACTGCGTGAGAAGATGGAGAAAATGCTTGAGATAGGCATAAAGGTATATTGGAGCCATATCCAAATGATACATAGCATTGATCATTCGCGTTGCATAAATACACATATTTTGGATAATAGTACAGCGATATAACGAACATTTAGATTTCTATACATCAAGAACATGAAGATGCCGATATTAGATATTGGCCATGATGTCCTCCGTATGCACATTTAATTGGTCGTGTGAGATGAGATACATCATATATGGTTGATTCGATAATATAATATACGCAGTAGTCTCAATCTCAGTCCTGATTGTTCTTGCACGTCTTGACTTTTTTATTTCCTTTCCTTTCCTTTCCTTACAAATGTAATTTTACAGATTATGAGCTATCAGATATACATGTAAGAACGTAAATAAGACGAGACGGATACTTTACAGTGAGGTCGATGGAAAGTGAACTGAAGCACATACCCCACTGTATATCGTTGGGTCTCTCCTCGCTTCTCTCAAATATCAACACACATCACCTCACCTCACTTTCATCCAAACATAATTTCAACAGTCATATATCATTTGTTTGAATAACCTCATATGAGTATCATTAAATGAATTGGACAGGAGGACGCCTGCAAAGGCATTCTGGAAAGTCTTCTCGTGATGGTGGTGCCTTGACCAATCGACAAAAGGAGCATTTTGCAAAAGTGAAAGCTAGCCTACGAAGCGGTGGTCAAAAGAATAGCGCTGCAAGATGGTCAATTTTTGATAAAATTTCAGTCGATCAATCACAAAGACAGTCCTTGAGTCATGCAAATTCAGGAAGGTATTACGAGCATACTTCGAGGCGGGAAAGGGAGAGAGGTGAAGTTGGGCGAGAACACCGGGATGATACGGAAGAGTACGACGATGAGCCTCCTGCATCTAACTCGCTCCGCAGAGAGTCCCAAGCTATACATGCGAACAATCGTTCTCCGTCAATTGAAATCGTTCAAAGAAATTCCGTCCCGGACGATGATTTATATAATGCGACCCCTCCGCCATTGAGAATCAAGCGCGAACGTGCCGCATCACTAGAACTTAGGGGTATTCCGCGAAACTACGAGTCGCGAGAACCGAAGGAAGAGTCTATGGAAGAAAAGAGACGGAAGCTATTGAATCAAGGGGACTGGGTTGGCTTGAGGATTCGTCGTTTGCCGCAGTTGAATTTTCATCCTCCAAAACATGATGAAGATATTGGGCGCAGGAGAAATGTAAAAGATGGACACAGGGCAAGGTATTCCAAACTCCAGACAAGAATCAGCTCGCCATTCGCCACACGGAAAGCCCAAATACGTGAACAAGGAGAGGGTTATCTGCGAGAGCGAATTCCAAAAAGCGATGTTAGGATTTCGATTGGTGGTAGGGTTGTTCCACCGGGTATAAGTTCGAGTTCGCGACCGAGTAAATTCATCCGTCAATCTACACCACGCAAAATGCACCGAATATTGTCATCGGATGAGATGCTGCTCGATGATGAGTATAACATGGAGGACCGGGTTGATTTGAATAGTGATAGATTTCTTTCCGCCTTCGAAGCAAGAACACGTGGCAATAGACGGAATCAAGATTCCGCGATGAGCATTCCATCGAGCCGTGACCAGGTTGCCCGCCGTACACATAGACACCAAGAGAGGCCGGAGGGTCTCGAACGTGCAGCTCTTAGCAAAGCTAACAGAAACGTAAATCCAGATGAGCTTGGCGGTAAAACTTCACAGTTTCCTCGCACAGCCGTCAAGTCGGTTTGCGATGCCAGGATGAAACAGCCGATACCCATGCGTCCTAAAAAGCACCCAGTCCTCCACTTAAGTTCGCCCAAGTGCAACAGCAGTGTGCTTGTACAAGTTGGAGGATTCAAACGTGTCGTTCCCGAAGATCAAGTCATGGATGATGATATATGGAAGACATGGATGGCACCGTCTACAGGTACAGAATATGGCAACCTTGATTATCAAAGCGAAGGAAGTTCCAAGGGTCGAATAGCATCAATAAGTCCAGGAATAAGTGCCACTTTAATATTCCGTGAGGGCGCTTCCAATGGGTTAAAATCTGATAATGAAAGTTCTGGCGGGCAATATGACTATTCCGAGTCGTGGAAAGGCTGCGAGAGCTCGATGATACTGGAACCTACAGAACCATCTGAAGGGAAGATACCGCGGTCCGATAACGTCAATCATATCTCACACAATGAAGTGCCACATAGCTCGGACTTCTATGACCAGCCTCTCTCGTCTGATAATCACGAGCTTATAGATGATATGGGAGTGCGAGTAGCATCCGATCAATACGAGAACGAAGACGAATCCTCGATAGAACCGCACTGCAGTCAATCCTCACAGAGAACATCTTCAAGCATTCCCTGGAACCCTCCTCGGAGCCCGAGTCCTGATACGACCGCGTTTTGTCAGCGCAAGTTATTCGAGAGTCCGCAGTCCAAGACTTCTCCTCTCCAACAAGAGCCTGCCGTTGCCAGACAAATTGCGGAGCCAGAGGAGACAACACTACAGCACCAGGTTATGTTGTCGAAATTGGACCAAAATACCGACATGATAAAGGATTGCCCTGCAAGAATTGTTGAGAAGGAAACAGACCAAAACGAACTCTGGATGAAATTTGTTTTTGACGATGATAGTGAAGAAGAGGGTGTATTATCCAGAAAGACTAGACCCACTAGGACTGGACCGGCAATCATTCAGGGTAAGTCTCCCAGAGGCAATACCAATATGACGCCTAGTCGTTTACCCGCAATACACGAGAGGAGGAAGGAGGAACTATCACCAACATTCTCAACATTTGTACACAATTCAGTCGACTCTGAGAGCCCATTACGACCTAGATTCGTTGCTTCTGCCCGCAGTCGCGATATTTGGCAAAATCCCCAGCTAGGAGAAAATAGAGCTCCGGAGGACGAAATCAACCAATTCACTGGGTTCTCAACATATGCTCAACAATCCAATGACAACGACAGTCTTTTGGAGTTATCTGCTCGGAATAGGGGTACTCAATACAAAGAAAGACAACGCGAAGTCAATCGAAATGCTGGCGCCAAAAGCCCTTATCCGACCAAATTCAACATGTCAAATTCCAGTAGCTCCTCAACTTCGGAACCAGAATCGGTTTCCATGGTCGTTGTCCCAGGTTCCCAAGTCGATGTATCAGAGCCAGCTCAGAGTAAGTCATTTTTAGGAATACAACGCAAAGTCGTCTTCACAAAGCCTCAACCGTTTGTAGGATTGAGAGCAAATGTGCAGTCATCATCTCCTGATAGGACTATGTATATCGGTGGAGGAGGGACAAAGCAACAGATTCGCGGTGATTATGGTATTGGTCTTGCAGAAGAAATAGAGGATGAGTAAAGGTTGTTTGCTACGTACTTAGTAATGTTTAGCTCAATCCGAAAGCTTCTGGTGGGCAGGATATATTAGCTTTTTGTGAAAAATCCGAGAGCTGGAATTGGCTAGATGGTTAGCACTTGAAATATGGAACCTATTGGACGTGCCTTCCGGGCTAACCACCTGGATAGCCTGAAAAGATAGCAAATGAAGAAACCACATCTGATCCCTGGAGATGTATTGACACTAATAAACAAGGCCTGAGCCACTAAGCTTGATTTTAGGTGATCGTTGCTAAATCTCTGAACCCTTATAGTAAACAATCGATCCATTTACCCCTCGCTAAGATCGTTATCTCTTTCCTAGAAACCCGTGTACATCTCAAAAGTCAAAACTCCTACTCGCAAAAGAACTACCGGCGAGTGCTTGAGTATACTCAGACAGACTAATGGGGCTTCGGACTTTTTGTTGTGGTATTTATCTAATCATACATACATCATTTTCATCCGTTGGGAGCTTCCCGACGTGTGTATCACAGATGCACAAGGATTTGTGATAAGGATTTTGGGGGGGAAGGGGGATTTGCTCCTGAATGATATCAAAGTGACTCGCCGAAAATCAATACGTACTGCGATCAATCGATCTCTCTCTTACATGCGAATACGTGTCGCCGCATATCCTTTCTCCTAAAGTCTAGAATATCAGGGCAATTTCTAAAATTAAATTAACAGGACCATGTTTTAGCAATGGAGGGATGATCTTATGCCAGGGCAAAACAACCCTATTCGATAAAGAAAATAGAAAAATTGGATTAACTGATCTTCGGACAGAGTATATGCACACCAACCAAGGTGTAACAAGGGAATCCTACTCAAAATGACAGAAACTTGATATTTTTAATCTCGCAAAATGACGCCACAAAGCATCAATCTTTCAAAAAAGACCCGATGTGGCGGTGCATGTGGCTTGATCTTATGATCTTTCTTCATTATCATTGGTTGAGATCTGAAAGGATTCTGGCAAATAAAAAACAGTAAACAAATTTCTTTAAGACATGACAATCTTTCGCTGACCTTCTCCTCCGTCTTGTTACATTTATGTTACAAGAGAGTGGGTGCCGTGGAATAAGGTAGGAGTATAGAATACAAAGAAGAACAAAAAAACCCAGGAAGATTTACTCCGGGGATGTTTCTCCATTGCACGAAGTTGCATCGGACGGCTACGTCACGTCAGGATGTTCCTGATATATATATATTGCTACCATTCACTTGAGGTTTCCTCGAATGGAATTATTCACTCGATATTTACTTTTGACTACAGGATATCATAGCCGCTCGTATCCTTTTTTTAGCATAGCAAGGAAGCTTATCGAACTCAAAATTGTTTCCACTATCAAACAAAGTAGCAAACACGATACAAACTTTTACATCGACACATACATACCTCGAACCTACAACTACACAATAATACAATAATTGAACACCATCAAAATTCACAATGGCAGTTCTGAATCCTACACAAAAATCACCCGAGAGAGCATTTGCTCTGCAGAAATATCTGCTCCTCCACTCTCAACATGATGCTCTTCAAAAACACCTCCACCAAGTCACTGCATCCATCCCTGGAAGTCCAACCTCATCCACCGACCGTAATCGTAACTCCTCGGTCTCATCCGACAGCAGCACCGGCAGCAATGAGTCTATGAACCCACCCAGCCAACCCACCACCTATACTCGATCCCGACGAGGCAGTCTCCCATCTTCTTTCGGCCACATGCAACATCTTCCGCACGAGCTTCGCATCCATCCTCTGCCAGCTGTGGTTGATGAAACGGTGGTGGAAGAAATCGAGGGAGATGAACAGAAACTGAAGAATGTGAATCAGCAAATCAAAACTACCTTGACGGATTTACTCAACTGTGAGAGTGTGAAGAGTGATGCTAGATATAGGCTCTGGGTCCAAAAACGATTGATGGATACGGAGAGAGAGTTGAAGGAAATTCGATCGAAGAGTTGTGAGAGGAGGAGAAGTGAAGATATGAGTCTTTGAATGGAGAGAAGGCGAGGATGGAGATATGGGATAGAGATAGAGATAGGGATAGATGAGAGATGGATAGGTTGAATTGATAAAACGGTGGTCTAGCAGTGGTCTAGCAGTGGTTTAGCGGTGATCCAGCGGGGATCTAGTGAAGGTCTGGTTTGGTATGGCACGATACTCAGAACGGGTCGTCGAACAACAAACAACTTCACGGTAGATATGGAATGGGTTAGAAAGACTTGGCGTTCGGGGTTGGAGGAAGGATTTGGGGCAGGCTTTTCGGATTGTATTTGATACCCATACGCTGTTTTGTAGCAGCTCTATTCAATTCTATGCCTTCTTTCATACCTACATATATACATGATTTTCACGAATCTTATTTCACGACTTTTTTGGTGTATGTTCTGTGATATACTTGGTATTTTGATACTTGATATTTGATATTTGATATTTGATACTGAATACTTGATACAAGTGTCAAATTGTCAATCTATTAATATAGAGCCTCTACTCCACTCTATAAAGAACCCTGTTATGATAACATTGATACAGTATTATATTTCATTATATTATATATTATATGCTATATACTAATGAACCATACCGGCAAACGACAAGAGCTCCATCTCCCCACATTTTATCAACTTGATCTCCTGCTTGATCTCAACCCAGTATTTATAAAGCTCCTTCCCATCACCTATCACATGTCATCAAAGAAAATATTTATTCTTTCTTTCTTTCTTCCTTTCTGGTCTCTCTTCCCTAATTATTTCCTCGCCATAAATGTCACTCCACCAATGACAAATCATCTCATCTCATCTCATCTTATCTCATATCAATTACAATTACAGTTGATAAAGATAAAGATAAAGATAAAGATAGAATTCTCCATACCATAACTATACCCGGCACACCGTACCAATATCACATTCGATGTGATGCGACCGGGGCAATGCAATGCCGTGCAGCCAGTATCGTTATATGTATATGATATGTCAGCAAAGCATTGGAATTGATGCGGATGTTTCAGTCTCGGATTCGGTTGAAGCAGATCTCGGATGAAGCAGTTGCCGTTTCGAAATCATGGATTCTAGACGATTCTGATACTGAATCATCCAATCATGCATTTTGCATCATAGCATCATAGGTGAGAAGGTGGTAGGTTAGGTAGGCTGTGTTGGTTTTCATTGTGTATATAGATAGATAGATAGATAGGGTAGGTATGGATCTCTGGATTTCGAGCGTATATTATTAATAATATTCTTTTTTTATTATCTTTTGTTTATTATATATCTCTAGGAGATAAATACTTGAGTAGTGTACTTTTGATAGATTCTGGTTTTGTTTTGTATACGGATAATTATATGAATGAGATTTGACTACAAAGATCAAATCAATTCAAAAGAGCTTTTGGTTCTCAAAAAGAAATTCATTTACGAGTTACGATCTATACGGTATATTGAGCAAAAAAGAGATGGAGAAGTGTAAAGATGAGAAGATTGCTCCTCAGCATAAGAGTGCGTGGTTTGGATTCATCAAGGTGTGTTTTCTACCGAATTTCTCTCTGTATGAATTGTATTTTCGAATCTTCGATGGCTGGGTACGAAACGAAATGTGCAATGGGAAGAGTATGTACGGCAAGCACTTAGTTGTGTGTAGTGGATGATGTACCGTCATGAGCTTCCTGGCGTGAAATTGGAATAGCTTTACTCCACTTCCAGCCAAACCCTCTACTCTATCACCATAACCCACACTCACTAACACCCAATCCTAAAGTCCATCGCAACATTCAAAGGCGACCTCTCGACCCTCACGGCCCCCCCATTTCTCCTCTCACCCCAATCAATCGTTGAATTTCCCACCTATTGGGCCGAACACCCCTCTCTATTCATCGCACCCACACACTCCGAGTCTCCTGAAGAAAGAGCCCTGTTGGTTTTGAAATGGTTTATCAGTACATTGAAATGGCAACATAGTGCTCGAGATGAGAATGGGAAGAAGAAGGGGTTAAAACCCCTTAATCCATTTTTGGGAGAGTGTTTTATGGGGCATTGGGAGGATGATGGGGAGGGTACTGGGAGGACTGATTTGGTTGCTGAGCAGGTTAGGTGAGTTTTTGTGTGGTTGGGAGAGAAGGAGGATAGGGGATGGAAGTGCTAATGCTAATGCTTGATTTGATAGTCATCATCCGCCTGCTACAGCGTACAATATTTGGAATGACAAACATGGTGTACAAGTACGTATATCTTTTTCGATAAATTCAACACATTTCACATCATACATATACTAACCACAATTCCATGCATCCAGCTCCAAGGAACCATAGCACCACAATCCTACTTCAGCTCCACTGTCCACATCGAACGACACGGATACTCTCTTCTAACTCTCTCCCAACACAACGAAACGTATCTCATCACCATGCCACCCATGCACATCACCGGACTCATGACCGGCTCTCCTACTCCCGAATTAAGCTGCACCTCCTCTATCCGATCATCGTCTGGCTTCACCACGCGGATATCTTATTCTTCGAAAGGCTGGATGAGCGGAACACCGCATTCATTTTCCGCGATAATCTATGACGAACGGGAATGTAAGAGGTCACTTACATCGATGCCAATCCCCATATATAAAGCCTCGGGCCAATGGAGCGGCAAATTCACCGTCACGGATATAAGGACTGGGAATACAGTATTACAATGTGACGCGAATTTACTCAAGAGGAAATCATTGACGGTAAGACCGATAGATCAACAGAGGGATTATGAATCGAGGAGGGCGTGGCGAGGGGTTACAAAGGCTATGGAGGATGGTGATATAGGTGGGATAGGGAGGGAAAAGGCGAGGATAGAGAATGCGCAGAGGGAGATGAGGAGGTTAGAGAAGGTGGAGGGGAGGGTTTGGGAGAGGAGATTTTTTGTGGAGGTGGAGGGGGGGAGTGGGAGAGATGAGGTGAAGGAGGGGTTAGTGAGGGGCTTAGATGCAGAGGCAGAGGGTGTGGGTTTGCAGAGTGGAGGGGGGAGTTGGAAGTGGAGTGGGGAGAGATATAGGGGGTTATTGGAGGGAGAAGAAAAGAAGGAGAGGGAGAAAGAGAGGATGAGGACTGGTGTGAGTGGTATAGATGGTATGAAAAGTCCATTAGTAACGAGGTGGGATTCGGGGGTTATGGTTGAGGAGGTTAGTGTTTAAATTGGGATTGGTTGGAACTGGTTGAAATTGGGATGGGATAGTATTTTGGATAGACAGACTAGATCTAGAACTGGATCTGCTCTTTCAAAGTTGTACTTATGAGTTATGATAATCCTTATGATAATGAAACGCAACGCAACGCAACATTAACGTAACGTAATAATGAACTCGTTAAATCGTTTTGAATAAATATAATATATCAAATCAAATCAACTCAAGTTGAACTTGACCTCGACTCGATCCACTAAGAACTAGGTATTTATTGTACCCTCAGGCTCTCCTCTCCTTTCCTTTCCTTTCCTCTCAAATGGCAAATGGCAAAAAACCTATATATATCCCGACCGATACTAATACTAACATAACATCATAACATAACATAACACCTATCCGTATCTTACCCGTACTAACTAATCGTATTTTAATTACTAATTACACTGTAACTACTAATTACCAACTACCAACTACCATCAAAATCAAAATCAAAATCACATCCTCCATGCAGACAGATCCTCCGTGACTTCCCCCTCAGGCTCCTCTTCACCTATCCATCTTCATCTTCATCTTCATCTTCATCTTCATCCCATCCCCTTCTCATCTTCATATCCTAATCCTCATCCTCATCCTCATACTCGCCAAACTAGCTAACTATATTTACATTTACACTTACAATTTACATAAAACCTATATAATTAATTACTTATATAATACAAAACAATTTGAACAAAATATACTTACTCCCTATATACTACCCCCGCATTCCTATTCCCGCATTCCTATATTTCCATATTTCTATATTCTCTATTTATATATCATCACCAATCACCAAATAAACATATTTTTTTTAAACGGTTTATAATTATAATAATAGTGATAGATAAAGTTATAGTACTAATATCCATAACAGACTCGAATATGAGTATAAGTATAAATAAAAATATAGTAAGAGTGTAATGAATCATATATGGATAATATAGATACTAGATAAGCGCTCGCTAGTAGTGGAAGTTGGAAATTGAAAGGAAGTGATGTGTGTTAATTTAGACTCTGTCTGTGTACGAGTACTACTATACTGTATATAAGATCTTAGATGTGATGGATGAGAAGAAGATGAGATAAGACAAGACAAGACGAGAATAAAATGAGTTTGATTAATCTATCTTCAAGTTGAGTTGATACGAGTAGGTAGGTAGTTATCTACCTCTTCCCAAAACCAACCTAATGCTGCCCTCAACCCCGCTATCTCCCCCCTTGCCCCCCTCCAAAAAAGCAACAACAAAGGAAGAAACTTAGAAATCTTCCAGTATCAGTATCAGTATCAGTACTAGTACCAATACACAAAAAGGCAAAAACTTCACCGCTCCTCCCAACCCCCCGAAGGAGATTGTTAGGACGCTATTGTTTCCCCGGGCATTCCCCAGGGTTGGAATTTTTTTCAATTTTATAGATAGGTATATATATACAAGGACACGGTAAGCCGCGGTGGGGAACGATGATCCATTGTACATATACTCATCTCTCTCTTTATATAGAATATTATGCTTATCGTCCTAAGCGGATCTATTGTGCCTGTCGTCCTAGGGGGCAATAGATATATAGCCGTATCGTATTGTATTATTCGTATATCCTGGGTGATCAGTCCAGGATTGGTGATTGCATAGGGGTTATGCGTTTCCGAGGCTTTTCTTTTTGGTTGCTGTGTTAAAGTCGAAAGTCGAAAGTCGAAGGTCGGGTCGTTTACCATTAAGCCATGGAGGTTTTTTTGTCGTGTGCCGTCGAATTGGCGAGAGAACTTTCTCTATTGCGGTATATATATGAGAGGATCGGTGGGTCGGCAGTGAATTTAAGTTTGGTGTGGGAGCTTGGGACTCGGAGGGGACCGGCAAATGAGGGAGCTAATGAGGTGATGCGCAAATGACTTCGGATGAGAGTTTGGAGCGAGATAATATGATGCCGAGAGCTAAGGGATCTACTCATCGTCATAGAACTTTTGAGTAATGATTTGCTGCGTAGTTAGTATCTTTGGCTCCACCGAACAGTTGACGTATAGTTCAGATATGATGACTTCAAACATACCAAACTTTCGCTCAATTTAAGGTATAAAGCTTGCTTGCTACCTCAATTGGTAATTCCGGCCTTCGAATACGCATCG
The DNA here is from genome assembly GCA_000503235.1 of Sclerotinia borealis F-4128. Taxonomy (NCBI): domain Eukaryota; kingdom Fungi; phylum Ascomycota; class Leotiomycetes; order Helotiales; family Sclerotiniaceae; genus Sclerotinia; species Sclerotinia borealis. The sequence goes on along the minus strand of KI628571.1, from coordinate 107,522 downwards.
TACCAAATCATATGAGCTGGTGTTTACTTTGTATTCAGTCTCGAGCTTCAGAGATCGTTATAACTGGCTGTTTGATCCGACTTTGGAGATTGTCAGTCGTGGCTTGAAGCTTGCAACTTTTGTGCTACATCTTGTGAAAGTATTTAACTGAAAGCTTGGGACCTGAGTATGTTCAATCGAGTGATGAAACATGTAGGGATGTATAGATGAAAGGTTTGGTCAAGTCTTGACTATCTATTCACAAGCCGCATATTTCGGGAGTTTATGGTTCGCGGCAGATTTTCTTGAGATCTGCGATTCTGTCTATTTTGGCAGTGAAATTTATTGAGAACCACATAGTGATTAAGCCGATGTATCAAGAGTCAATTATCACTCTTGAATCGCGCATCTCATCGATAGTTGTTGGTTACCCGCGTCTCCGAGGGCGTTCGTCTTAAAAGGGCCAAATTAATCCCTTAAATTTTAGGATTTGTTGTGATCCCAAAATACGGAAAGAGCTTATACCGGAAACGTGGCACCTTTGCAGTAATTGCGAAGAACTTCATTTAGGGGCTCGGACTTATGCTTACCCGGCCAAGAAGTGATACCACATCTCTTCTTCGTCGTACTATAAAGTCTCAACGCTCGTTGGTAAATGAGATCGTCTTTAGATGGAAGATATATTGTGACAAATCATAATATCAATGGAGTTATTATCCGAATCGTCCATCCTCAGTCGTATCGATCACAACCTTGTATCTGAAGGCTATTCGCAAGGGGACTTTGGGCTTAGGTAAGACTCGATCGTGGAAGGCTTTCCATTCCGAATAATGGGAATAACGTGTTCCACACCTCAAAACCACAACATCGTACCCGGAAGCTGAGATACCCCGCCATGAGGAGATGGAAACCCGACTGTTGAGACCATGCAACTCCAGACTGGGGCTGTGGAGAACATGCCTAATTGTCCAGAACTATATATTTGTTGCAAAGCTGCAGAGCAACGTCACTATGGTTTTTTCCCCCCATAGCAGAGGACAACATTCGAGAAGTACAGTATCGGTAAATCTCCTTGGATGAGTGGCGAGGAACATAGTCCCACATAGAAGGATTTGAACGCAAACTATCCATGTAGCTAAGGCCAGCTAGGCAAAGTAGGCATCCCCCATTGAGGCTCATGAAATATGGCTTGGACACTATAAAAAACTTCTTCGGCCTTTATCATGGAGAATATGATCCGCAGAGTGTGTCTATGCATCTTGTGTAACGTGGATTTTGAGATTGCAATTCCCATGAAATAGTATGTTTTGTTGAGTGACCGAGCCAATTGTCTGGAGAGAGTTATGGTGTAAATGCAAGGCCAAGAGCCTCATGTTCTTTGGACGTAACACTCCGGCAACTTGGCATATACTGTCTGCAGATGGATTGAGTTCAATCCAGACCTCCGGGATGAGGTTGTCTGTGTATGTAGGATAGGAGTTCATTGATTCCACTTCCTCCCAAAAGCAACAAGTAGCGAGAGAACGTAAGAGTTGCATACCATCCCCATTTAGATACCGCCACGTCTCGGAATTCAAAACCTGGCTGCCATGAAGTTTCGGAGCTACCGAATGAACGGTTTGCAGAATGGCATAGTGTGCCGGGGAGGTGAGAGAGAGGAGCAGAAGAAACTGCATATATGGAGTGAGTGAAGATGTGTAACACAGCAAATGACATATTCCACAGTATTGATAGGTAGTAATACCAATGACCAGAAAACGTCCTCCTCGTTTTAAAAGCAACTGGGGTAGCACTCGTACATCTACCTCCCTCCTTGAAATAGCTGGTACATTTTGTCGTTGGCGCATTTACCACATTTTTGGGTATATATATATATATGTATTCTTCGAGATGCTGTGTCACCTTTGGACCACATGGCCGGGAAATCATTCCACTGCTACTGATGACTCTAGCCGGTGTAACGAATCTCATAGCATGATTGTATGATTACATGGCTAAGTTTGTAAGGTTGTGTAAGGTCTAATCGACTGATTTTATCGAGCCCAAGGAAATCTAAGGAGTCTAGAAGCCAAAGCCGTTGACGCAAAACTTTGAAATTTGGAGCATAACATTTATCATTGCTACTGTAATGATTTACATATTGGATTTCAGCTGGTACAAAACGATGAGATGTGATGTTTTGAATGAGTACATGAGTACTCGAGTATTGTTGAAATATATTCTTATAAGGTCATCCTACCTGGATATAGTGAAAAGAGGAAAAGAGTGATGAGAAGGGGTGAAATTTGTTTTTTTGTTTTTCCGAACACATTGAGGGGACAAGATTGAGAATGCCAAGACCAGTCACGGTCATTTTCAACTTTCCTTCATTTATGTGGCATTTTGTGGCTTATGTATGTCCCAAAGAAGTAGTTCCGAATAAAACAAGGATTTTCCCAATTGGTTAAATAATAACCTAGCATGTGCAAAATGACGTTGAACCTTGTATATTTCGTCATTAGACATCAAAATCTATGGTAACACTACCTAGAAAAGGAAAGAGGTCATAAATTTATTATAATTTTCATATATTGTAATTATACTCTTTTTTTTTTTTGGCGTTTTCTATTTGTATCAAATCTCTATCATCTTTAACACTATATACCTAGATAATGCTATACAGCTGAAAAGTCTAGAGTCAAAGTCTTATCCCTTATTATGTTGTGAACTTGTGATTTGGATACTCGTATACTCGGATAGACGGGTATATACATAGATAGTCAATAAGAAGAAGCTTGAAACATTCTTAGATGATCCTTTCAACTCTAACTTATATAATGAAAATTGGTCCAGAAGTCCAGAAGTCCAGAAGTCTAGATCAGCCTGGTTCGTCTGATCACTTACCACTGGCAAGTAAAGGTAATACATTTATTTGGTTCCCATTTGTTCCCATGATAGATATTCAAGACTCATTATATATTGTGGCTACACTACAAGAGTGAAGAATTTGGGGGGGGAGAGTAAGAGAGTAAGAGAGTAAGAGAGAGAGAGAGAGAGAGAGAGAGAGAGAGAGAGAGAGAGAGAGAGAGAGAGAGAGAGAGAGAGAG